>JAWPHD010024074.1:0-20286 GCA_037043455.1 Cyrtodaria siliqua
GCTGAATATATATGTGTAAGAACTGAATATATATGAGTAAGAACTGAATATATATGCGTAAGATCGGAATATATGTGTAAGAACTGAACATATATGCGTAAGAATTGAATATATATGTGTAAGAACTGAATATATTTGTGTAAGAACTACATATATATTTGTAAGAACTGAATATATATGCGTAAGAACGGAATATATATGTGTAAGAACTGAATATATATGTATAAGAACTGAATATATATGTGTAAGAACTGCATATATATGTGTAAGAACTGCATATATATGCGTTAGAACTGAATATATATGTGTAAGAACTGAATATATATATGTAAGAACTGAATATATATGTGTAAGAACTGAATATATATGTGTTAGAACTGAATATATATGTGTAAGAACTGAATATATATGTGTAAGAACTGAATATATATGTGTTAGAACTGAATATATATGCGTAAGAACGGAATATATATGTGTAAGAACTGAATATATATGTGTAAGAACTGAATAGATATGTGTAGAACTGAATATATATGTGTAAGAGCTGAATATATATGTGTAAGAACTGAATATATATGCGTAAGAACTGAATATATATGCGTAAGATCGGAATATATGTGTAAGAACTGAACATATATGCGTAAGAACTGAATATATATGTGTAAGAACTGAATATATATGCGTAAGAACTGAATATATATGCGTAAGAACGGAATATATATGAGTAAGAACTGAATATATATGTGTAAGAACTGAATATATTTGTGTAAGAACTACATATATATTTGTAAGAACTGAATATATATGCGTAAGAACTGAATATATATGTGTTAGAACTGAATATATATGTGTAAGAACTGAATATATATGTGTAAGAACTGAATATATATGTGTAAGAGCTGAATATATATGTGTAAGAACTGAATATATATGCGTAAGAACTGAATATATATGCGTAAGATCGGAATATATGTGTAAGAACTGAACATATATGCGTAAGAACTGAATATATATGTGTAAGAACTGAATATATATGCGTAAGAACTGAATATATATGCGTAAGAACGGAATATATATGTGTAAGAACTGAATATATATGTGTAAGAACTGAATATATATGTGTTAGAACGGAATATATATGTGTAAGAACTGAATATATATGCGTAAGAACGGAATACATATGTGTAAGAACTGAATATATATGTGTAAGAACTGAATATATATGTGTTAGAACTGAATATATATGTGTAAGAACTGAATATATATGTGAAGAACTGAAGTTATATGTGTAAGAGCTGAATATATATGTGTAAGAACTGAATATATATGCGTAAGAACTGAATATATATGCGTAAGATCGGAATATATGTGTAAGAACTGAATATATGCGTAAAAACTGAATATATATGTGTAAGAACTGAATATATTTGTTTAAGAACTGCATATATATGTGTAAGAACTGAATAAATATGCGTAAGAACGGAATATATATGTGTAAGAACTGAATATTTATGTATAAGAACTGAATATATATGTGTAAGAACTGAAGATATATGTGTAAGAACTGCATATATATGTGTAAGAACTGAATATATATGCGTAAGAACTGAATATATATGTGTAAGAACTGAATATATATGTGTTAGAACTGAATATATATGTGTAAGAACTGAATATATATGTGTAAGAACTGAATATATATGTGTTAGTACGGAATATATATGCGTAAGAACAGAATATATATGTGTAAGAACTAAATATATATGTGTAAGAACTGAATATATATGTGTAGAACTGAATATATATGTGTAAGAACTGAATTTATATGTGTAAGAACTGAATATATATGTGCAAGAGCTGAATATATATGTGTAAGAACTGAATATATATGCGTAAGAACTGAATATATATGCGTAAGATCGGAATATATGTGTAAGAACTGAACATATATGCGTAAGAATTGAATATATACGCGTAAGAACTGAATATATGCGTAAGAACTGAATATATGCGTAAGAACTGAATATATATGTGTAAGAACTGAATATATTTGTGTAAGAACTGCATATATATGTGTAAGAACTGAATATATATGTGTAAGAACTGAATATATATGTGTAAGAACTGAATATATATGTCTTAGAACGGAATAAATATGTGTAAGAACTGAATATATATGTGTTAGAACGGAATATATATGTGTAAGAACTGAATATATATGCGTAAGAACGGAATATATATGTGTAAGAACGGAATATATATGTGTTAGAACTGAATATATATGTGTAAGAACTGAATATATATGTGTAAGAACTGAATATATATGTGTTAGAACTGAATATATATGCGTAAGAACGGAATATATGTGAGTAAGAACTGAATATATATGTGTAAGAACTGAATATATTTGTGTCAGAACTACATATATATTTGTAAGAACTGAATATATATGCGTAAGAACTGAATATATATGTGTTGGAACTGAATATATATGTGTAAGAACTGAATATATATGTGTAAGAACTGAATATATATGTGTAAGAGCTGAATATATATGTGTAAGAACTGAATATATATGCGTAAGAACTGAATATATATGCGTAAGATCGGAATTTATGTGTAAGAACTGAACATATATGCGTAAGAACTGAATATATATGTGTAAGAACTGAATATATATGCGTAAGAACTGAATATATATGCGTAAGAACGGAATATATATGTGTAAGAACTAAATATATATGTGTAAGAACTGAATATATATGTGTTAGAACGGAATATATATGTGTAAGAACTGAATATATATGCGTAAGAACGGAATATATATGTGTAAGAACTGAATATATATGTGTAAGAACTGAATATATATGTGTTAGAACTGAATATATATGTGTAAGAACTGAATATATATGTGAAAAACTGAAGTTATATGTGTGAGAGCTGAATATATATGTGTAAGAACTGAATATGTATGCGTAAGAACTGAATATATATGCGTAAGATCGGAATATATGTGTAAGAACTGAATATATGCTTAAAAACTGAATATATATGTGTAAGAACTGAAAATATTTGTTTAAGAACTGCATATATATGTGTAAGAACTGAATAAATATGCGTAAGAACGGAATATATATGTGTAAGAACTGAATATTTATGTATAAGAACTGAATATATATGTGTAAGAACTGAAGATATATGTGTAAGAACTGCATATATATGTGTAAGAACTGAATATATATGCGTAAGAACTGAATATATATGTGTAAGAACTGAATATATATGTGTAAGAACTGAAGATATATGTGTAAGAACTGCATATATATGTGTAAGAACTGAATATATATGCGTAAGAACTGAATATATATGTGTAAGAACTGAATATATATGTGTTAGAACTGAATATATATGTGTAAGAACTGAATATATATGTGTAAGAACTGAATATATATGTGTTAGAACGGAATATATATGCCTAAGAACGGAATATATATGTGTAAGAACTGAATATATATGCGTAAGAACTGAATATATATGTGTAGAACTGAATATATATGTGTAAGAACTGAATTTATATGTGTAAGAACTGAATATATATGTGTAAGAGCTGAATATATATGTGTAAGAACTGAATATATATGCGTAAGAACTGAATATATATGCGTAAGATCGGAATATATGTGTAAGAACTGAACATATATGCGTAAGAATTGAATATATACGCGTAAGAACTGAATATATGCGTAAGAACTGAATATATGCGTAAGAACTGAATATATATGTGTAAGAACTGAATATATTTGTGTAAGAACTGCATATATATGTGTAAGAACTGAATATATATGTGTAAGAACTGAATATATATGTGTAAGAACTGAATATATATGTCTTAGAACGTAATAAATATGTGTAAGAACTGAATATATATGTGTTAGAACGGAATAAATATGTGTAAGAACTGAATATATATGCGTAAGAACGGAATATATATGTGTAAGAACGGAATATATATGTGTAAGAACTGAATATATATGTGTAAGAACTGAATATATATGTGTTAGAACTGAATATATATGTGTAAGAACTGAATATATATGTGTAAGAACTGAATATATATGTGTAAGAGCTGAATATATATGTGTAAGAACTGAATATATATGAGTAAGAACTGAATATATATGCGTAAGATCGGAATATATGTGTAAGAACTGAACATATATGCGTAAGAATTGAATATATATGTTTAAGAACTGAATATATTTGTGTAAGAACTACATATATATTTGTAAGAACTGAATATATATGCGTAAGAACGGAATATATATGTGTAAGAACTGAATATATATGTATAAGAACTGAATATATATGTGTAAGAACTGCATATATATGTGTAAGAACTGCATATATATGCGTTAGAACTGAATATATATGTGTAAGAACTGAATATATATGTGTAAGAACTGAATATATATGTGTAAGAACTGAATATATATTTGTTAGAACTGAATATATATGTGTAAGAACTGAATATATATGTGTAAGAACTGAATATATATGTGTTAGAACTGAATATATATGCGTAAGAACGGAATATATATGTGTAAGAACTGAATATATATGTGTAAGAACTGAATAGATAAGTGTAGAACTGAATATATATGTGTAAGAGCTGAATATATATGTGTAAGAACTGAATATATATGCGTAAGAACTGAATATATATGCGTAAGATCGGAATATATGTGTAAGAACTGAACATATATGCGTAAGAACTGAATATATATGTGTAAGAACTGAATATATATGCGTAAGAACTGAATATATATGCGTAAGAACGGAATATATATGTGTAAGAACTGAAAATATATGCGTAAGAACGGAATATATATGTGTAAGAACGAAATATATATGTGTAAGAACTGAATATATATGTGTAAGAACTGAATATATATGAGTAAGAACTGAATATATATGTGTAAGAACTGAATATATATGTCTTAGAACGGAATATATGCGTAATAACTGAATATATGAGTAAGAACTGAATATATATGCGTAAGATCGGAATATATGTGTAAGAACTGAACATATATGCGTAAGAATTGAATATATATGTGTAAGAACTGAATATATTTGTGTAAGAACTATATATATATTTGTAAGAACTGAATATATATGCGTAAGATCGGAATTTATGTGTAAGAACTGAACATATATGCGTAAGAACTGAATATATATGTGTAAGAACTGAATATATATGCGTAAGAACTGAATATATATGCTTAAGAACGGAATATATATGTGTAAGAACTAAATATATATGTGTAAGAACTGAATATATATGTGTTAGAACAGAATATATATGTGTAAGAACTGAATATATATGCGTAAGAACGGAATATATATGTGTAAGAACTGAATATATATGTGTAAGAACTGAATATATATGTGTTAGAACTGAATATATATGTGTAAGAACTGAATATATATGTGTTAGAACTGAATATATATGTGTAAGAACTGAATATATATGTGAAAAACTGAAGTTATATGTGTGAGAGCTGAATATATATGTGTAAGAACTGAATATGTATGCGTAAGAACTGAATATATATGCGTAAGATCGGAATATATGTGTAAGAACTGAATATATGCTTAAAAACTGAATATATATGTGTAAGAACTGAAAATATTTGTTTAAGAACTGCATATATATGTGTAAGAACTGAATAAATATGCGTAAGAACGGAATATATATGTGTAAGAACTGAATATTTATGTATAAGAACTGAATATATATGTGTAAGAACTGAAGATATATGTGTAAGAACTGCATATATATGTGTAAGAACTGAATATATATGCGTAAGAACTGAATATATATGTGTAAGAACTGAATATATATGTGTAAGAACTGAAGATATATGTGTAAGAACTGCATATATATGTGTAAGAACTGAATATATATGCGTAAGAACTGAATATATATGTGTAAGAACTGAATATATATGTGTTAGAACTGAATATATATGTGTAAGAACTGAATATATATGTGTAAGAACTGAATATATATGTGTTAGAACGGAATATATATGCCTTAGAACGGAATATATATGCCTAAGAACGGAATATATATGTGTAAGAACTGAATATATATGTGTAAGAACTGAATATATATGTGTAGAACTGAATATATATGTGTAAGAACTGAATTTATATGTGTAAGAACTGAATATATATGTGTAAGAGCTGAATATATATGTGTAAGAACTGAATATATATGCGTAAGAACTGAATATATATGCGTAAGATCGGAATATATGTGTAAGAACTGAACATATATGCGTAAGAATTGAATATATACGCGTAAGAACTGAATATATGCGTAAGAACTGAATATATGCGTAAGAACTGAATATATATGTGTAAGAACTGAATATATTTGTGTAAGAACTGCATATATATGTGTAAGAACTGAATATATATGTGTAAGAACTGAATATATATGTGTAAGAACTGAATATATATGTCTTAGAACGTAATAAATATGTGTAAGAACTGAATATATATGTGTTAGAACGGAATAAATATGTGTAAGAACTGAATATATATGCGTAAGAACGGAATATATATGTGTAAGAACGGAATATATATGTGTAAGAACTGAATATATATGTGTAAGAACTGAATATATATGTGTAAGAACTGAATATATATGTGTAAGAACTGAATATATATGTGTAAGAGCTGAATATATATGTGTAAGAACTGAATATATATGAGTAAGAACTGAATATATATGCGTAAGATCGGAATATATGTGTAAGAACTGAACATATATGCGTAAGAATTGAATATATATGTGTAAGAACTGAATATATTTGTGTAAGAACTACATATATATTTGTAAGAACTGAATATATATGCGTAAGAACGGAATATATATGTGTAAGAACTGAATATATATGTATAAGAACTGAATATATATGTGTAAGAACTGCATATATATGTGTAAGAACTGCATATATATGCGTTAGAACTGAATATATATGTGTAAGAACTGAATATATATGTGTAAGAACTGAATATATATGTGTAAGAACTGAATATATATTTGTAAGAACTGAATATATATGTGTAAGAACTGAATATATATGTGTTAGAACTGAATATATATGCGTAAGAACGGAATATATATGTGTAAGAACTGAATATATATGTGTAAGAACTGAATAGATAAGTGTAGAACTGAATATATATGTGTAAGAGCTGAATATATATGTGTAAGAACTGAATATATATGCGTAAGAACTGAATATATATGCGTAAGATCGGAATATATGTGTAAGAACTGAACATATATGCGTAAGAACTGAATATATATGTGTAAGAACTGAATATATATGCGTAAGAACTGAATATATATGCGTAAGAACGGAATATATATGTGTAAGAACTGAAAATATATGCGTAAGAACGGAATATATATGTGTAAGAACGAAATATATATGTGTAAGAACTGAATATATATGTGTAAGAACTGAATATATATGAGTAAGAACTGAATATATATGTGTTAGAACTGAATATATATGTCTTAGAACGAAATATATGCGTAATAACTGAATATATGAGTAAGAACTGAATATATATGCGTAAGATCGGAATATATGTGTAAGAACTGAACATATATGCGTAAGAATTGAATATATATGTGTAAGAACTGAATATATTTGTGTAAGAACTACATATATATTTGTAAGAAATGAATATATATGTGTAAGAACTGAATATATATGTGTTAGAACTGAATATATATGTGTAAGAACTGAATATATTTGTGTAAGAACTACATATATATTTGTAAGAAATGAATATATATGTGTAAGAACTGAATATATATGTGTTAGAACTGAATATATATGTGTAAGAACTGAATATATATGTGAAGAACTGAAGTTATATGTGTGAGAGCTGAATATATATGTGTAAGAACTGAATATGTATGCGTAAGAACTGAATATATATGCGTAAGATCGGAATATATGTGTAAGAACTGAATATATGCTTAAAAACTGAATATATATGTGTAAGAACTGAAAATATTTGTTTAAGAACTGCATATATATGTGTAAGAACTGAATAAATATGCGTAAGAACGGAATATATATGTGTAAGAACTGAATATTTATGTATAAGAACTGAATATATATGTGTAAGAACTGAAGATATATGTGTAAGAACTGCATATATATGTGTAAGAACTGAATATATATGCGTAAGAACTGAAGATATATGTGTAAGAACTGAATATATATGTGTAAGAACTGAATATATATGTGTAAGAACTGAATATATATGTGTAAGAACTGAATATATATGTGTTAGAACGGAATATATATGCGTAAGAACGGAATATATATGTGTAAGAACTGAATATATATGTGTAAGAACTGAATATATATGTGTAGAACTGAATATATATGTGTAAGAACTGAATTTATATGTGTAAGAACTGAATATATATGTGTAAGAGCTGAATATATATGTGTAAGTACTGAATATATATGCGTAAGAACTGAATATATATGCGTAAGATCGGAATATATGTGTAAGAACTGAACATATATGCGTAAGAATTGAATATATACGCGTAAGAACTGAATATATGCGTAAGAACTGAATATATGCGTAAGAACTGAATATATATGTGTAAGAACTGAATATATTTGTGTAAGAACTGCATATATATGTGTAAGAACTGAATATATATGTGTAAGAACTGAATATATATGTGTAAGAACTGAATATATATGTGTTAGAACGGAATAAATATGTGTAAGAACTGAATATATATGCGTAAGAACGGAATATATATGTGTAAGAACGGAATATATATGTGTAAGAACTGAATATATATGTGTAAGAACTGAATATATATGTGTTAGAACTGAATATATATGTGTAAGAACTGAATATATATGTGTAAGAACTGAATATATATGTGTAAGAGCTGAATATATATGTGTAAGAACTGAATATATATGAGTAAGAACTGAATATATATGCGTAAGATCGGAATATATGTGTAAGAACTGAATATATATGCGTAAGAATTGAATATATATGTGTAAGAACTGAATATATTTGTGTAAGAACTACATATATATTTGTAAGAACTGAATATATATGCGTAAGAACGGAATATATATGTGTAAGAACTGAATATATATGTATAAGAACTGAATATATATGTGTAAGAACTGCATATATATGTGTAAGAACTGCATATATATGCGTTAGAACTGAATATATATGTGTAAGAACTGAATATATATGTGTAAGAACTGAATATATATGTGTAAGAACTGAATATATATGTGTTAGAACTGAATATATATGTGTAAGAACTGAATATATATGTGTAAGAACTGAATATATATGTGTTAGAACTGAATATATATGCGTAAGAACGGAATATATGTGTAAGAACTGAATATATATGTGTAAGAACTGAATAGATAAGTGTAGAACTGAATATATATGTGTAAGAGCTGAATATATATGTGTAAGAACTGAATATATATGCGTAAGAACTGAATATATATGCGTAAGATCGGAATATATGTGTAAGAACTGAACATATATGCGTAAGAACTGAATATATATGTGTAAGAACTGAATATATATGCGTAAGAACTGAATATATATGCGTAAGAACGGAATATATATGTGTAAGAACTGAATATATATGCGTAAGAACGGAATATATATGTGTAAGAACGAAATATATATGTGTAAGAACTGAATATATATGTGTAAGAACTGAATATATATGTGTTAGAACTGAATATATATGTGTAAGAACTGAATATATATGTGTAAGAACTGAATATATATGTGTAAGAGCTGAATATATATGTGTAAGAACTGAATATATATGAGTAAGAACTGAATATATATGCTTAAGATCGGAATATATGTGTAAGAACTGAACATATATGCGTTAGAATTGAATATATATGTGTAAGAACTGAATATATTTGTGTAAGAACTACATATATATTTGTAAGAACTGAATATATATGCGTAAGAACGGAATATATATGTGTAAGAACTGAATATATATGTATAAGAACTGAATATATATGTGTAAGAACTGCATATATATGTGTAAGAACTGCATATATATGCGTTAGAATTGAATATATATGTGTAAGAACTGAATATATATGTGTAAGAACTGAATATATATGTGTAAGAACTGAATATATATGTGTTAGAACTGAATATATATGTGTAAGAACTGAATATATATGTGTAAGAACTGAATATATATGTGTTAGAACTGAATATATATGCGTAAGAACGGAATATATATGTGTAAGAACTGAATATATATGTGTAAGAACTGAATAGATAAGTGTAGAACTGAATATATATGTGTAAGAGCTGAATATATATGTGTAAGAACTGAATATATATGCGTAATAACTGAATATATATGCGTAAGATCGGAATATATGTGTAAGAACTGAACATATATGCGTAAGAACTGAATATATATGTGTAAGAACTGAATATATATGCGTAAGAACTGAATATATATGCGTAAGAACGGAATATATATGTGTAAGAACTGAATATATATGCGTAAGAACGGAATATATATGTGTAAGAACGAAATATATATGTGTAAGAACTGAATATATATGTGTAAGAACTGAATATATATGTGTTAGAACTGAATATATATGTGTAAGAACTGAATATATATGTGTAAGAACTGAATATATATGTGTAAGAGCTGAATATATATGTGTAAGAACTGAATATATATGAGTAAGAACTGAATATATATGCGTAAGATCGGAATATATGTGTAAGAACTGAACATATATGCGTAAGAATTGAATATATATGTGTAAGAACTGAATATATTTGTGTAAGAACTACATATATATTTGTAAGAACTGAATATATATGCGTAAGAACCGAATATATATGTGTAAGAACTGAATATATATGTATAAGAACTGAATATATATGTGTAAGAACTGCATATATATGTGTAAGAACTGCATATATATGCGTTAGAACTGAATATATATGTGTAAGAACTGAATATATATATGTAAGAACTGAATATATATGTGTAAGAACTGAATATATATGTGTTAGAACTGAATATATATGTGTAAGAACTGAATATATATGTGTAAGAACTGAATATATATGTGTTAGAACTGAATATATATGCGTAAGAACGGAATATATATGTGTAAGAACTGAATATATATGTGTAAGAACTGAATAGATATGTGTAGAAATGAATATATATGTGTAAGAGCTGAATATATATGTGTAAGAACTGAATATATATGCGTAAGAACTGAATATATATGCGTAAGATCGGAATATATGTGTAAGAACTGAACATATATGCGTAAGAACTGAATATATATGTGTAAGAACTGAATATATATGCGTAAGAACTGAATATATATGCGTAAGAACGGAATATATATGAGTAAGAACTGAATATATATGTGTAAGAACTGAATATATTTGTGTAAGAACTACATATATATGCGTAAGAACTGAATATATATGCGTAAGAACTGAATATATATGTGTTAGAACTGAATATATATGTGTAAGAACTGAATATATATGTGTAAGAACTGAATATATATGTGTAAGAGCTGAATATATATGTGTAAGAACTGAATATATATGCGTAAGAACTGAATATATATGCGTAAGATCGGAATATATGTGTAAGAACTGAACATGTATGAGTAAGAACTGAATATATATGTGTAAGAACTGAATATATATGCGTAAGAACTGAATATATATGCGTAAGAACGGAATATATATGTGTAAGAACTGAATATATATGTGTAAGAAGTGAATATATATGTGTTAGAACGGAATATATATGTGTAAGAACTGAATATATATGCGTAAGAACGGAATACATATGTGTAAGAACTGAATATATATGTGTAAGAACTGAATATATATGTGTTAGAACTGAATATATATGTGTAAGAACTGAATATATATGTGAAGAACTGAAGTTATATGTGTAAGAGCTGAATATATATGTGTAAGAACTGAATATATATGCGTAAGAACTGAATATATATGCGTAAGATCGGAATATATGTGTAAGAACTGAATATATGCGTAAAAACTGAATATATATGTGTAAGAACTGAATATATTTGTTTAAGAACTGCATATATATGTGTAAGAACTGAATAAATATGCGTAAGAACGGAATATATATGTGTAAGAACTGAATATTTATGTATAAGAACTGAATATATATGTGTAAGAACTGAAGATATATGTGTAAGAACTGCATATATATGTGTAAGAACTGAATATATATGCGTAAGAACTGAATATATATGTGTAAGAACTGAATATATATGTGTAAGAACTGAATATATATGTGTAAGAACTGAATATATATGTGTTAGAACGGAATATATATGCGTAAGAACGGAATATATATGTGTAAGAACTGAATATATAGGTGTAAGAACTGAATATATATGTGTAGAACTGAATATATATGTGTAAGAACTGAATTTATATGTGTAAGAACTGAATATATATGTGCAAGAGCTGAATATATATGTGTAAGAACTGAATATATATGCGTAAGAACTGAATATATATGCGTAAGATCGGAATATATGTGTAAGAACTGAACATATATGCGTAAGAATTGAATATATACGCGTAAGAACTGAATATATGCGTAAGAACTGAATATATGCGTTAGAACTGAATATATATGTGTAAGAACTGAATATATTTGTGTAAGAACTGCATATATATGTGTAAAAACTGAATATATATGTGTAAGAACTGAATATATATGTGTAAGAACTGAATATATATGTCTTAGAACGGAATAAATATGTGTAAGAACTGAATATATATGTGTTAGAACCGAATATATATGTGTTAGAACTGAATATATATGCGTAAGAACGGAATATATATGTGTAAGAACGGAATATATATGTGTAAGAACTGAATATATATGTGTAAGAACTGAATATATATGTGTTAGAACTGAATATATATGTGTAAGAACTGAATATATATGTGTAAGAACTGAATATATATGTGTAAGAGCTGAATATATATGTGTAAGAACTGAATATATATGAGTAAGAACTGAATATATATGCGTAAGATCGGAATATATGTGTAAGAACTGAACATATATGCGTAAGAATTGAATATATATGTGTAAGAACTGAATATATTTGTGTAAGAACTACATATATATTTGTAAGAACTGAATATATATGCGTAAGAACGGAATATATATGTGTAAGAACTGAATATAAATGTATAAGAACTGAATATATATGTGTAAGAACTGCATATATATGTGTAAGAACTGCATATATATGCGTTAGAACTGAATATATATGTGTAAGAACTGAATATATATGTGTAAGAACTGAATATATATGTGTAAGAACTGAATATATATGTGTTAGAACTGAATATATATGTGTAAGAACTGAATATATATGTGTAAGAACTGAATATATATGTGTTAGAACTGAATATATATGCGTAAGAACGGAATATATATGTGTAAGAACTGAATATATATGTGTAAGAACTGAATAGATAAGTGTAGAACTGAATATATATGTGTAAGAGCTAAATATATATCTGTAAGAACTGAATATATATGCGTAAGAACTGAATATATATGCGTAAGAAAGGAATATATATGTGTAAGCACTGAATATATATGTGTTAGAACTGAATATATATGTGTAAGAACTGAATATATATGTGTAAGAGCTGAATATATATGTGTAAGTACTGAATAAATATGCGTAAGAACTGAATATATATGCGTAAGATCGGAATATATGTGAAAGAACTGAACATATATGCGTAAGAATTGAATATATATGCGTAAAAACTGAATATATGCATAAGAACTGAATATATGCGTAAGAACTGAATATATATGTGTAAGAACTGAATATATATGTGTAAGAACTGATTATATATGCGTAAGAACGGAATATATATGTGTAAGAACTGAATATATATGTGTAAGAACTGAATATATATGTGTAAGAACAGAATATATATGTGTAAGAACTGAATATATGCGTAAGAACTGAATATATGCGTAAGAACTGAATATATATGTGTCAGAACTGAATATATATGCGTAAGAACGAAATATATATGTGTAAGAACTGAATATATATGTTTAAGAACTGGATATATATGTGTTAGAACGGAATATATATGTGTAAGAACTGAATATATATGTGTAAGAACTGAATATATATGTGTAAGAGCTGAATATACATGTGTAAGAACTGAATATATATGCGTAAGAGCTGAATATATGCGTAAGATCGGAATATATGCGTAAGAACTGAATATATGCGTCAGAACTGAATATATATGTGTAAGAACTGAATATATTTGTGTAAGAACTGCATATATATGTGTAAGAACTGAATATATATGTGTAAGAACTGAATATATATGTGTAAGAACTGAATATATAAGTGTTAGAACGGAATATATATGTGTAAGAACTGAATATATATGCGTAAGAACGGAATATATATGTGTAAGAACTGAATATATATGTGTAAGAACTGAATATATATGTGTTAGAACTGAATATATATGTGTAAGAACTGAATATATATGTGTAAGAACTGAATATATATGTGTAAGAGCTGAATATATATGTGTAAGAACTGAATATATATGCGTAAGAACTGAATATATATGTGTAAGAACTTAATATATTTGTGTAAGAACTGCATATATATGTGTAAAAACTGAATATATATGCCTAAGAACGGAATATATATGTGTAAGAACTGAATATATATGTTTAAGAACTGAATATATATGTGTTAGAACGGAATATATATGAATAAGAACTCAATATATATGTGTAAGAACGGAATATATATGAATAAGAACTCAATATATATGTGTAAGAACTGAATATATATGCGTAAGAACTGAATATATATGCGTAAGAGCTGAATATATATGCGTTAGAACGGAATATATATGCGTAAGAACGGAATATATATGTGTAAGAACTGAATATATTTGTGTAAGAACTGAATATATATGTGTAAAAACTGAATATATATGCGTAAGAACGGAATATATATGTGTAAGAACTGAATATATATGTGTAAGAACTGAATATATATGCGTAAGAACAGAATATATATGTGTAAGAACTGAAAATATATGTGTAAGAACTGAATATATGCTTAAGAACTGAATATATATATGTTTAAGAACTGCATATATTTGTGTAAGAACTGAATATATATGTGTAAGAACTGAATATATATGCGTAAGAACTGAATACATATGCGTAAGAACGGAATATATATGTGTAAGAACAGAATATATATGTGTTAGAACTGAATATATATGTGTAAGAACTGAATATATATGCGTCAGAACTGAATATATATACGTAAGAACTGAATATATATTCGAACGAAATGAATATATATGCGTAAGAACTGAATATATTTGCGTAAGAATTGAATATATATGTGTAAGAACTGAATATATATGTGTAAGAACTGAATATATATGTGTAAGAGCTGAATATATATGTTTAAGAACTGAATATATATGCGTAAGAACTGAATATGTATGCGTAAGATCGGAATATATGCGTAAGAACTGAATATATATGTGTAAGAACTGAATATATTTGTGTAAGAACTGCATATATATGTGTAAGAACTGAATATATATGCGTAAGAACGGAATATATATGTGTAAGAACGGAATAAATATTTGTAAGAACTGAATATATATGTGTAAGAACTGAATATATATGTGTTAGAACTGAATATATATGTGTAAGAACTGAATATATATGTGTAAGAACTGAATATATATGTGTAAGAGCTGAATATATATGCGTAAGAACGGAATATATGCGTAAGAACTGAATATATGCGTAAGAACTGAATATATGCGTAAGAACTGAATATATATATGTGTAAGAACTGAATAGATATGCGTAAGAACTGAATATATATGTGTAAGAACTGAATATATATGTGTAAGAACTGAATATATATGTGTTAGAACGGAATATATGTGTAAGAACTGAATATATATGTGTTAGAATGGAATATATATGCGTAAGAACCGAATATATATGTGTAAGAACTGAATATATATGTGTAAGAACTGAATATATAGGTGTAGAACTGAATATATATGTGTAAGAACTGAATATATTTGTGTAAGAACTGCATATAAATGTGTAAGAACTGAATATATATGTGTAAGAACTGAATATATATGTGTAAGAACTGAATATATATGTGTTAGAACGGAATATATATGTGTAAGAACTGAATATATATGCGTAAGAACGGAATATGTATGTGTAAGAACTGAATATATATGTGTAAGAACTGAATATATATGTGTTAGAACTGAATATATATGTGTAAGAACTGAATATATATGTGTAAGAACTGAATATATATGTGTAAGAGCTGAATATATATGTGTAAGAACTGAATATATGCGTAAAAACTGAATATATGCGTAAGAACTGAATATATATGTGTAAGAACTGAATATATTTGTGTAAGAACTGCATATATATGTGTAAGAACTGAATATATATGTGTAAGAACTGAATATATATGTGTAAGAACTGAATATATATGTGTTAGAACGGAATATATATGTGTAAGAACTGAATATATATGTGTAAGAACTGAATATATATGTGTAAGAGCTGAATATACATGTGTAAGAACTGAATATATATGCGTAAGAACTGAATATATATGCTTAAGATCGGAATATATGCGTAAGAACTGAATATATGCGTAAGAACTGAATATATATGTGTAAGAACTGAATATATTTGTGTCAGAACTGCATATATATGTGTAAGAACTGAATATATATGTGTAAGAACTGAATATATATGTGTAAGAACTGAATATATATGTGTTAGAACGGAATATATATGTGTAAGAACTGAATATATATGCGTAAAAACGGAATATATATGTGTAAGAACTGAATATATATGTGTAAGAACTGAATTTATATGTGATAGAACTAAATATATATGTGTAAGAACTGAATATATATGTGTAAGAACTGAATATATATGTGTAAGAGCTGAATATATATGTGTAAGAACTGAATATATATGCGTAAGAACTGAATATATATGTAAGAACTGAATATATATGTGTAAGACCTGAATATATTTGTGTAAGAACTGCAAATATATGTGTAAAAACTGAATATATATGCGTAAGAACGGAATATATATGTGTAAGAACTGTATATATATGTGTAAGAACTGAATATATATATGTGTTAGAACGGAATATATATGAATAAGAACACAATATATATGTGTAAGAACTGAATATATAAGTGTAAGAGCTAAATATATATGTGTAAGAACTGAATGTATATGCGTAAGAACTGAATATATATGTGTAAGAACTGAATATATATGCGTAAGAACGGAATATATATGTGGAAGAACTGAATATATATGTGTAAGAACTGAATATATATGTGTTAGAACGGAATATATATGAATAAGAACACAATATATATGTGTAAGAACTGAATATATATGCGTAAGAACGGAATATAAATGTGTAAGAACTGAATATATATGTGTAAGAACTGAATATATATGTGTAAGAACTGAATATATGCGTAAGAACGGAATATATATGTGTAAGAACTGAATATATATGTGTAAGAACTGAATATATGCGTAAGAACTGAATATATATGTGTAAGAACTGAATATATTTGTGTAAGAACTGAATATATATGTGTAAGAACTGAATATATATGCGTAAGAACTGAATATATATGCGTAAGAACGGAATATATATGTGTAAGAACGGAATATATATGTGTTAGAACTGAATATATATGTGTAAGAACTGAATATATATGCGTCAGAACTGAATATATATACGTAAGAACTGAATATATATTCGAAAGAACTGAATATATATGCGTAAGAACTGAATATATTTGCATAAGAATTGAATATATATGTGTAAGAACTGATTATATTTGTGTAAGAACTGCATATATATGTGTAAGAACTGAATATATATGCGTAAGAACGGAAAATATATGTGTAAGAACGGAATAAATATGTGTAAGAACTGAATATATATGTGTAAGAACTGAATATATATGTGTTAGAATGGAATATATATGCGTAAGAACGGAATATATATGTGTAAGAATTGAATATATATGTGTAAGAACTGAATATATAGATGTAGAACTGAATATATATGTGTAAGAACTGAATATATTTGTGTAAGAACTGCATATATATGTGTAAGAACTGAATATATATGTGTAAGAACTGAATATATATGTGTAAGAACTGAATATATATATGTGTTAGAACGGAATATATATGTGTAAGAACTGAATATATATGCGTAAGAACGGAATATATATGTGTAAGAACTGAATATATATGTGTAAGAACTGAATATATATGTGTTAGAACTGAATACATATGCGTAATAACTGAATATATATGTGTAAGAACTGAATATATGTGTGTAAGATCTGAATATATATGCGTAAGAACTGAATATATATGCGAAAGACCTGAATATATATGCGTAAGAACTGAATATATATATGTAAGAACTGAATATATGTGTGTAAGAACTGAATATATATGCATAAGAACTGAACATATATGCGTAAGAACTGAATATATATGCGTAAGAAGTGAATACATATGTGTAAGAACTGAATATATATGTGTTAGAACGGAATATATATGTGTAAGAACTGAATATATAAGTGTAAGAACTGAATATATATGTGTAAGAGCTGAATATACATGTGTAAGAACTGAATATATATGCGTAAGAACTGAATATATATGCGTAAGATCGGAATATATGCGTAAGAACTGAATATATGCGTAAGAACTGAATATATATGTGTAAGAACTGAATATATTTGTGTAAGAACTGCATATATATGTGTAAGAACTGAATATATATGTGTAAGAACTGAATATATATGTGTAAGAACTGAATATAATATATATGTGTAAGAACTGAATATATATGTGTTAGAACGGAATATATATGTGTAAGAACTGAATATATATGCGTAAGAACGGAATATATATGTGTAAGAACTGAATATATATGTGTAAGAACTGAATATATATGTGTTAGAACTAAATATATATGTGTAAGAACTGAATATATATGTGTAAGAACTGAATATATATGTGTAAGAGCTGAATATATATGTGTAAGAACTGAATATATATGCGTAAGAACTGAATATATGCGTAAGAACTGAATATATATGCGAAAGACCTGAATATATATGCGTAAGAACTGAATATATATATGTAAGAACTGAATATATGTGTGTAAGAACTGAATATATATGCATAAGAACTGAACATATATGCGTAAGAACTGAATATATATGCGTAAGAAGTGAATATATATGTGTAAGAACTGAATATATATGTGTTAGAACGGAATATATATGTGTAAGAACTGAATATATAAGTGTAAGAACTGAATATATATGTGTAAGAGCTGAAAATACATGTGTAAGAACTGAATATATATGCGTAAGAACTGAATATATATGCGTAAGATCGGAATATATGCGTAAGAACTGAATATATGCGTAAGAACTGAATATATATGTGTAAGAACTGAATATATTTGTGTAAGAACTGCATATATATGTGTGTAAGAACTGAATATATATGTGTAAAAACTGAATATATATGTGTAAGAACTGAATATATATGTGTTAGAACGGAATATATATGTGTAAGAACTGAATATATATGCGTAAGAACGGAATATATATGTGTAAGAACTGAATATATATGTGTAAGAACTGAATATATATGTGTTAGAACTAAATATATATGTGTAAGAACTGAATATATATGTGTAAGAACTTAATATATATGTGTAAGAGCTGAATATATATGTGTAAGAACTGAATATATATGCGTAAGAACTGAATATATGCGTAAGAACTGAATATATATGTGTAAGACCTGAATATATTTGTGTAAGAACTGCATATATATGTGTAAAAACTGAATATATATGCGTAAGAACGGAATATATATGTGTAAGAACTGTATATATATGTGTAAGAACTGAATATATATGTGTTAGAACGGAATAT
>JAWPHD010024075.1:0-20285 GCA_037043455.1 Cyrtodaria siliqua
GCAGTGAGAGAGGCCATGCACAGTGTGTTCCTCTACCACGCCATCAAGGCAGGTATGGACATGGGTATTGTGAATGCAGGATGTCTACCCCTATATGATGACATCAACCCAACATTACTGGAGATGTGCGAAAATCTGCTCTGGAACAAAGACCCCGAGGGCACAGATAAGCTTCTAGTATATGCCCAGGTAGGACATAAATAAACTTTTAATAAATGTATAGTGTGAGCAGCCTCAGTAGATCTGTGAATCAGGCCTCTGCCCCTCCTGGATTTGCTCCCTGGAGGAGACATCTGATGGGAAACTTAATCTCGTCTCCCTCTGAGGTTGCTGTCCCAATATAACCGTATATGATGTGTTAGCAGAACAAATGTCAAAGATGGAACATATTTGGACGAAGTAATTAGGAAACTGCTAACTATGACTAAAGTAAGGTAGTGTGTACACATGCTTTAATATTCACCTTTTTAGCTCGACTATTCGAAGAATAAGAGAGCTTATGTAATCACCCCGGGGTCGGCGTCGGCGTCCCACATTCAGGTTTGCTTGTAAGCTGTGTTTACAAGTCTATATCTCTTACATTTCTTATCCTAGCACAACCGAATTTGGCCATGGGCTTCCTTATAGCATTATCTTAAGGGCTGCCTAAGCAATTTTGGTTCCTGTAACCTATGGGCTCCCATGGAATCCAAATTATGATGGCCCATAAAATGTGTCCCATTTCACATCAAATTTTGCGTGTAAGCTGTGTTTACATGTCTATATCTCTTACAATTCTTACCCTAGCACAATCAGATTTGGCCATTAGCTTCCTTATAGCATTATCTTAATCGCTGCTAAAGTGATTTTGGTTCCTGTAACCCCTGGGCTCCCATGGAACCCAAATTCTGATAGCCCTTAAAATCTGTCTGTTTCACATCAAATTTTGCGTGTAAGCTGTGTTTACAGGTCTATATCTCTTACATTTCTTGTCCTAGCTGAACTAAATTTTGGAATTGGTTTCCTTATACTATGTTGTAAAGGGTTGGGTAAGTAATTTTGTCTTCTGCAAATTCTGGGCTCCCATGGAACCCAAATTGTGATGGGCCATAAAATGTGCAATAAAGGCAGATCTAGGTTTGCATGTAAGCATGTATATATCTATAAATTTCGTTTGGGATTTCTTATAGCATTATGCATCTTACTTTACTCATATTGGCATGGGCTCCCTCCCCGCAGCCCCCACTCCCCCCCCCCCCCCCCCCCCCCCCCTCTCCTCCGCCCTTTTTTTTTTTACTTTTTTAAAACTGTTGTTTTGGTTGATTCTTACACATATATGTTGCCCATTCCCCCGCACCCCCAGCCTCTCATCCTCCCACCCCCACCCCCACTTGAAACTTTTTTTTTTTTTTTTTACATATTTCTGTGTTGCTTTAGTCAATTCTTACACATATATGTTGCCCCCTCCACACCACTCCCTGCCTCTCCACCCCTACCCCATCCCCCACTACCCCACTTCCTCCACTCGAAACTCTATTTCTCTATTTTTTTTAATTTTTTTTTTACATATTTCTGTGTTGTTTTTGTCAATTCTTACACATAGCTGTCTTGCCCCCACCCCCACCCCCACCCCCACCCCCACCCACCCCATTCGAAATATTTTTATTTTGTTTTACCATATTTCTGTGTTGTTTTGGTCATTTTTACCATATTTCTGTGTTGTTTTGGTCAATTCTTACATAGCTTTTTACGCATATATGTTGCCCTCCTCATCCCCATCCCCTCTCAAAACTCGATTTTTAATTATTATTTTTTACATATTTTGTTGTTGTTTTGGTGAATTCTTACATAGCTTCTTACACATATTTATTGCCCTCACCACCCCTACTCCCCACACCACCACTCAAAACTTGATTTATTTTTTATTTTTAGCTCTACTGATCAGAGATCAGCAGAGCTTATGCCGTGGTGCGGTGTCCGTCGTCCGTCTGTCCGTCCGTAAACATTTTTTTGTAGCAACTACTCCTCTGAAACTACCTGGCGGATTTTCATGAAACTTTACAAAGAATGTTCTCTTAATGTCTAATTGATCCTAGCAAAATTTCAGATCGGCCAGAAATTCAAGATGGCCACCACAGCTAAAAATAGATTTTTAAAAAATAAGTTTGTAGTGACTACTTCTTGAAAACTATAAGTGATATTGATATGGGACTTTTTCTAAAATGATCAGCATGACATGATGGTTATCCGAGTCGAACATTATTTTGATTCGATGTTAAACATGGCCGCCAGTGGCCATCTTTGTTTACATAGAGTTATATAATGAAAACTTGTAGCGACTACTCCTCTGAAACTACTTGACGAATATTGCTCTTGATGTCTTATTGATCCTAGCAAAATTTCAGGTCGGCCGGAAATTCAAGATGGCCGCCATGGCTAAAAATAGATTTTCAAAATACAAGTTTGTAGCGACTACTTCTTGAAAACTATAAGTGATATTGATATGGGACTTTTTCTAAAATGATCAGCATGACATGGTGTTGGTCCTTGTCAAAAGTCGTTTTGATTCGATGTTAAACATGGTTGTCAGCAGCCATCTTTGTTTGCATAGAGTTATATAATAAAACTTGTAGCGACTACTCCTCTGAAACTACTTGACGGTTTTCATGAAACTTCACAGGAATGTTGCTCTTGATGTCTAATTGATCCTAGCAAAATTTCAGGTCGGCCGGAAATTCAAGATGGCCGCCATGGCTAAAAATAGATTTTCAAAAAACAAGTTTGTAGCGACTACTTCCTGAAATCAAAATCAATCAGTAGAGCTTCAAGGTCATTGACCTCTTGTTATTTTTTAATGCCCCCAACCCCATCCCACATTGTTTTAGCCTTGTTTTCTGATGGTATATACTAGCTATATAATTTTTATTCTCTGAAAAATCGAATAGTCGAGCTGCGCTGTTCTTCGACAGCTCTTGTTTCTTCCAACAATTATCTCATCTTTTTATTTTGGTAAAAGAAAAAATATTTGTTTTCATTGTAGTTGAAATGGGTCGTTATAACCACTGACCTTGTATACAGTTTTTAAACAAATACAGGCTTCATCAAGAACACATGTGGTAATAGGTAGGCCTGGTCAGTTTTATTGATATCAATTACTAAACCCACATTAACAGGTCAGTTATAATAGTCTGCATGCTGTGATCTAGCAGTAAAAGTGTTACTCAGTTTTGAGCAGTTTTTAGACCACTGTATGTTAGACTGTATAGTTGTATCTTGGGTGGTACATCGCAACATGACAAAGCAAATGTGGAAGTGACCTTGACCCTCCAAGCAAAGGGCAGATAACTTAATAATTTTTAGGTTCAACTTTTGCGTTTAGGTCACTTTTTCACAAACTTTATGCACTAGACCTTTCAAACTTTGCTTATAGTTGTATCTTGGGTGGTAATTGCAACGTGACAAAGCAAATGTGGATGTGACGTTCACCATCCAAGCAAAGGGCAGATAACTTTAATTGTTAAATTTACATCACTTTCTTATGAACTATAATTATGCACTAGATGTTTTAAACCTAAAGTATAGCTTAATCTTTGGAAGAAACATATTCTATTTTGACATAGTTGTGTCTTGGGTAGTGCATCTTTTTCGATGCATGGATTTCATCTATGACCCTGACCTACTTTCTGGAGCTGATGATTTTTAGCTCTACTGGCCAAGGGCCTTCATTTTTCATCCGATCTTTACCGTTTGGCCTTTTTTTTTTTATAATTAGTATATTTGTTTTTGTTCACATTTTTTTGGCCTCAGTATAGTGTTCAAATTTCTTATATAACCTCACTAACATTGTTCTTATAATTCCAGTAACTTTCAGTCCAAATGACCCTGTGTCAAAGTCAGTTGTCTCTTAAATACATGTACTGTCTCCAGTTGGTTTTTTTTTGTTAAAGAGCGTTAATTTCTTATAACTTTTTTTTTTTGGTTGTCCTTTGGTTTTTGTTTTAAAATGTTCTCTACATTTCAATTACTATCTATTGAAATTATTTAAGTAGCAAGTTATTGTCAATTTGTTTTTGCTACTGCATTCTTGATAAAACATGACACCTGTAGATTAAAATGGCATTTATGGTACTGCGTTCTTGATAAAACACGACACCAGTAGATAAAATGTCATTTATGGTACTACATTTTTGATAAAACGTGATACCATGCAGTGGATTAAAATGTCATTTTGTGAACTGATAAGTTGACATGGGGCAAGTATATGGGTGTGGAAAGGAGATAACAAATATTTCTGCAGTTAAAGGTTAAATACAATGTATATTATAGACTTTTGTAGTAACTATGGTAAATCGGTAATGATGTACAACAGCCTCGCATAGAAAGTTTTATATATATATTGACAGTTACAAACATGGACTTTACTACTTTTCAACTAATCCATGTGCAATTATTTCTTGTAAAGATTCTGGAAAAAAACACAAATAACAAATCTGTCTCTTGTTCAACTTGTTTATTAACTTCATGCAGTCTGTATTATAAATTCTCTTAGGGACACATGGCTGATTTTTTACAACTTACGGCATCCTGCTAGTTCTTTTGCATAACTTGCATTTGTTCAATCGGTAATATAAATTACACTAAAATAAAATATGAAGAAAATTAATTTACATATTAATTGTTGATAATAATGCACCAACAATATATGTTCAACTTACGGTAAAATCAGTTAGAAACATTGAAAAATAAATATTAAATTTATTTATATGCAAGTAGGTTTAAAGTGAATATGATACTGGATATATAAATCGAAACAATAATTTCAATGCTTGATAAACACTTCAAGATTGCCATGTGTCCCTTTAAATATCACCAGTTTCTCACATTGATCTATGGTTGATTAGATAAACCAAGTGTGTTAAAAGTTTAGTGCTAGGTCATGGGTTAGTACAAGTCATAGTGGTACTTATTACATCTTTTTAATCTATGTGTAGACTACACCAATTAAACTTAATTATGTAGGTTACTAGTATCATGAGTAGTAATAAATACTGCATGGTGTCACCTACATTTAGTATCATGCATCTTACTGTTGACCTATATTTTATGAATAATTTACTTTGTACCGTTTACTACCAAATTTATTGACAAAGCTCCATGAAGCGAATAATTTACTTTCAATGGGTGAATCTTTATTATTGAGTTTGATTG
The DNA here is from genome assembly GCA_037043455.1 of Cyrtodaria siliqua. Classification (NCBI taxonomy): domain Eukaryota; kingdom Metazoa; phylum Mollusca; class Bivalvia; order Adapedonta; family Hiatellidae; genus Cyrtodaria; species Cyrtodaria siliqua. The sequence continues at coordinate 5,188 of JAWPHD010024075.1, forward strand.
TTATATGTTTTTTTTTGGGCAGGATTGCAAATATCAAAATCCGGTCTATAGAATGGTAATACTTGTCCATCCAATAATATTTGCATTTAGCTTCATATAATTATGGAAGTCTATGAATGCTACCCTATGATATGCTGACAATCTTGCTTGACTTCGTTAACAATTACTATAAACCCTTGATTTTGTCAATATGAAGATCGCTTGAAACGTGTATGATGGATATATTTCTTCAGACGAGACATCATGTTGCGCGCAACTCTTGTTTAATAAATGTATTGTCTTTCTGCCTTTCATGGATAGCAGGTGTTCCTGCCTCAGCCAATCAGAAACGATGCCAGCGTATCAGCAAAAATCCAACATTGTTCAGGAGGACTGTTCTAGGCGTTAGTCTAGATCATTTGCGATCTAGATCATTTGCGACGCTTGCTTGTTTTCAAGACAAACGTCTAGAACAGTCCTCATGAACAAAGTTTGATTTTTACCTATACACTGGCCAAACTTCGGTGAAAACTGATAATAAAGTTATTTTATTTTTTATGTGTTATTAAAAAAATTGTCAAAAGTAGGTAGTCCACGGGACTACTCAGCTTGGAGGTTCAGGTAGTCCGAGACAATTTCTGGTGGTCTCGGACTACCGTTAGTGTCGAAACCTGGCAGTACATGTATATGTATGATTTGTATGTATAGATAGCATATATTAATTAGACTTATTCTGTATTCTGTAAGGAAATTTAATGCAGTACATGTATGATTTGTATGTATCAATAGCAAATATTAATTAGACTTATTCTGTTCGGAAATTTAATGCAATACATGTATATGTATGATTTGTATGTATCAATAGCATATATAACATGTATAAATTAGACTTATTCTGTAAGGAAATTTAATGCAATGCTTGTATATGTATGATTTGTATGTATCAATAGCAGGGCTTCTAAATTTTTAAAATGCAAATCGGTCCAGGTTTTTTACTGCCGTAAGAATCGCACTTATTTTGAAAAAATCACTAAAATCGCCGTACCCCACCCACCATGTCAGCTGCACCATGCATTTTTTCCGTTTAGTCATTGATATAGAGAAATATTTAAAATGTATGTTTGTATTATATTTGTATTATTTATAACTTACTTTATCACAATTTGTACATTTTAATGACTGACATCATGTCTTCGCTTTACTGAATAAATAATTTTCACTCAATATTAAAATTGTTGATCATTTGAGGAATTGAACCGGAAGTGTTTAATAATCCGGGTACGTATAAAACGCTGACTAACACGCGCGGATTAGCGGATTATGTACGATTTTACATAAATTTGAGTAATATCGTTTTTCATCAATTAGCTTAATTAATACCAAATAGTACGACTAACGCAAACAATTTCGGTCCGACTTAAAAAAAAAACGGTGTCAGGTTTGATCACTTTCCTTAATTAATGTCATTAATATTAAACTTAAAGTTATTGTAAAAAAAAAGTCAAACAAACAATTAACACATCTCGGTATTTTAATTTTTTTTAATGACGCAAACAGATTTCAGTCCCAGCTTTGGCTACTTAAAAAAACAAACCGACACAAGCAAACAGGCTAACACCTTACGACTAACGGTATATCAAAGAAATTACAGACGGTAACACTCGCTTCAGTGAACCGACAGAATGCGTGATATACTTTCACTGATCTATAGACTCTTCCGGAAAACTCCCTACTATCGGTAATGGTTTAGTCCAAATTGACCAAATTGACCTACTTTCGCACAGCGAGTGACAAACAATCGTGTTATGGATCAAAGAATATTGCCGCAAGGCATATTTTAGGATATCAGAAGGAGTGTGAAGGGCAAGTGTAGATTTTTTAACGACCGATAGATAAAATATATGGGACCGATTTAAACAGAGATTTTGAAAAGAAAAACGGTCCGGAGAAACAGATTTTGGTCTGGGAACCGATAAACTGGCGATTTTAGAAGCCCTGATCAATAGCATATATTAATTAGACCTATTCTGTAAGGAAATTTAATGCAATACATGTATATGTATGATTTGTATGTATCTTAATTACATGTAATTTTAAAGACCTATCATAATCTTGGAAGTTCTATTAGTAAGAGAGCACACATTTGAAAACAAAAACAAAAAAACATTCTAAATTGTTAGGATAATTTGCTGTAATTTCACTTATGTAGGCTATGGGTAAAGATGCCAAGAAGGCTGCGGTGAGTGATGAATGGAGGAGTAAGGATGTAGCGGAACGTTTGTCCTACTCACTCATAAAGGTACGATTGACAGTCCATCTCTAAATCTTATACAAAAACTGGTTAAAATATCTGTAATAATACAATATGCTGGTCAGAGAAGGAATGGTTAATTATGTTTTCCATTACAGTTTTATATCCTCTAAACAAGATAACGGATAATTTGGTTTCAAAAAACACACAGAGATTTCATATTTTGTTGAAGGCTTAACTTTTTATAGGTGTAAACGTAGATTCAAGCTAGTGAAGGGTTAACTGTTTATTGCTTCACTGAGGAAACTGCATATTTCGAGTTTATTTAATAACTTGCTTCCTTTTTATGCCCCACCACGAAAGTGGAATGGGCACGTAGTGTTAACCTTGTCAATATGTACGTGCTGTGTATAAAAAAAAAGATTCTATCTGACCGACAGAGCTAAAGTGGTACATACATTTAAAGGGGTTGATGCACTATTTTCAAATACAGTGTATTTTAAAGGGCTCTGAAAAACTTGAAAAAAGCTGAAAGAATAATCAAAATGCCATGAAAAATAAAGGAGATATGACCTATTGAAAATTTGCAAAGAACATAAATGGAGGCGGCCATCTTTGAATGATGACGTCATCGCGCCGTTTTACCATATATGGCATATTGATAAAATGTCTTTTAAAGCAAAGAAAATCACTGCAAATGAAAAATAATACTAAAATGTATACATTTTACATCTGTATATTTATTTTTAATCAATTTGCAGTGGTTTTCTTTGCTTTAAAATACATTTTGTCAATATGCCATATATGGTAAAACGGGCGATGACGTCATCGTTCAAAGATTTATGTTCTTTGCAAATTTTCAATATGTCATATCTCCTTTATTTTTCATGGCATTTTGATAATTCTTTCAGCTTTTTTCAAGTTTTCCAGAGCCCTTTAAAGTAAACTGTGTTTGGAAATAGTGCATCAACCCCTTTAATATTAAAGATATTCGCAGATAAATATTTTTAGCAAAAAATTATAAGCATATGAGTAAACAAACAACAGTTTCTTGAATGTGTTACTTGTTTGTTATAAAGATTACATTTTTTACATTTCCCCTATATTACTATATTCCTATGTTTTTATGTCATAAAAGTAATCAATATTGTTTACCTGTATGACAGGGTATAGACAAGTATATTGTAGAGGACACGGAGGAAGCAAGGTGTGATGTAGAGAAGTACCCACGCCCGCTGAACGTGATAGAACAGCCACTGATGAAGGTGAGTGAACATGATAGAATAGCCACTGATGAAGGTGAGTGAACGTGATAGAATAGCCACTGATGAAGGTGAGTGAACGTGATAGAAAAGCCATCGGTGAAGGTGAGTCAACATGATAGAACAGCCACTGGTGAAGGTGAGTCAACATAATAGAACAGCCACGCATAAAGGAAGTGAACATGATAGAACAGCCATCGGTGAAGGTAAGTGAACGTGATAGAGCAACCGCTGATGAAAGTGAGTGAACATGATAGAACAGCTGCTGATGAAGGTAAGTGAACATGATAGAACAGCCACTGATGAAGGTGAGTGAACATGATAGAACAGCCACTGATGAAGGTGGGTGGACGTGATAGAACAGCCACTGATAAAGTTGAGTGAAAATCAGGATGTTAGACCTAATGTTTATAATAAGATTTTCAGTTTTAGTATTGTAAGGAAGCTTGACTTCTCATGTGAAAAAGTGTTGATTCTTACGGATGGTGAGAGGTATACAGTACTGGTTCTTCCCATGAAAGAGGGTGTGGTCTGCCTCCACCACGAAAAAATTGATTGTCATATATATAGTCTAAAATGTGCTGAAAATGAAATAAACACCATTCAACCATTAAATTTAAAATTATTTTGTTAAAGTGTTAATTATTTAAATGTTCTTCATAGAAATAAGCGCAGTAAAATTCCTCAGTTTGTGATTTCTAGTTTTAATATATCAAAAAGGTGTGTTTGAGATGATTTGCTTCAGTTATTTTGCTACCTATACATACACTTTACAATCATTGTTTGTAAGATGTGTGTTTCCTTGAGAAAGTTGTGGTATTTGAACAGCAGAAATAAGGAAGTGTAAACCCAGGTTGTCGCTACTTTTCATAATGAGAATATAGTACTTTTCAGTGATTCAGAATACGAATCAATTACTGAGCCAATTACGAAAGTGTATGTTTTAAGCAGTGCATGTTAGGATTGTTTTTAAGGGCAATAATTAAAAATGTTGGTTATATTAAAGGGAAATGATGCAGAAAGACACTTAAGATTTTTTAGTAAAAATCTCATCTAAGTCCTGACTTTTTCAGGGTATGAGTATAGTTGGTGACCTGTTTGGTGCGGGTAAAATGTTTCTTCCACAAGTGATCAAGTCAGCAAGGGTGATGAAGAAAGCTGTGGGCCATTTGATACCATTCATGGAGGCTGAGAGACAAGAGAGGCAGAAGACTTCAGGCATCACTGAACTAGTAGGTTATTTTTCATAGCTAAAACTTAATTTTACCAATAGCACGAATAAATATTCATTTCACTTATATCTCTCTCTTTCCTAGGTTGGACAACTGAGAGGAAGAAACATATTTTAAAATTAAATTTGAACTAACATCTGTTTTAGGAATCGGCGTACGTGGCAACCGTCGTGTTGGCGACAGTGAAGGGAGATGTACACGACATTGGGAAGAATATTGTTGGTGTTGTGTTGGGCTGTAATAACTTCAGGTATGTATTCCTGCTCTGTGCATAAATATTACATAAGCAGTATTGATATCTTTACTGAATTGGAATATAACATTTTCAATAAAATTTAGACACGTTTAGTAATTAAACTGAACATTCATTATAAAAAGTTTGTAAAACGTAAGTGATTTCACTGGATTTACAGGTGCAAGAAGTAAATTATAAAATTCGTATTATTTCACATTCAGACCTGTATTATTAAAGAGACTACCAAAGGGAAGAGCAAAATGGGTCTCTAAATACAGGTGGTGTATTAATACAGGTGGTCTCTTAATACAGGTGATATCTTAATACAGGTGATCTCTAAATTTCAATACCGGAGATCTCTAAATACAGGTGGTGTATTAATACAGGTGATCTCTAAATACAGGTGCATTTTAATTTAAAATTCTACAGAAAATCAGAAACAAGTGGTCAGTTAAAGCAGGTGCTCTTGTAGTAGAGGTGGTCTTTTGGGTCGGATTGACTGTATGAACTTCTGTATGCGATGTCATCATTGAGAGTTATGCTATCGACTTTGCTTGTTGATTTTCCCGTCAAATATTGTTTGACCAGTTTTTATGCCCCCACTTGGGGTGTGGGGTGGGGAACATATAGATTTGCACTTGTCTGTACGTCCCAAAAACTTGTGTCGCGCGATCCTCCATAACTATTTAACCCACGGTCTTGAAACTTTACAGGAATGTTGACCAACAAGTGAAGATGCGCACCTGGGTTTTCATGTTATTGTGGACCAAGAACCACGAGTAACCAGAGTTAAGGCCCTTGACTTAGTCAAAATAGAGGCTGATAAACTTGTATTACAATCTCCTCCATTACTATTTAATCCACGGTAGCCAGACTTTACAGGAATGTTGACCAGCAAGTGAAGATGCACACCTGGGTTTTCATTTTTATTTTGGACCAAGAACCACAGAGTTATATCCCTTGTCTTAGTAAAAAAAAGAGGCTGATAAGCTTATGTCACGCCCTCCTCCATTACTATTTAACCCACGGTCGCGAAACTTTACAGAAACTTTACAGGAATGTTGACCGGCAAGTGAAGATGCGCACCTGGGTTTTCATTTTTATTTTGGACCAAGGTCCATAGAGTTATGGTGCCCTTGACTTAGTCAAATAGGGTTTGAAAAACTTGAGTTGTGCCCTCCTCCATTACTATTTAACCTTTGTTCACCAAACTTCACAGGCAAGTGAAGATGCGCACCTAAGTTGAACATTTTTATCAGTGTTTATGTTCATTATCAAAATGCTATGGCATAGTGACCTAAGTGGAGGCATCCCGTTCTTATGGATACATTTCTGGTTATATGATAGGTCACTATCCAATGTGACAGGTAACACTTATTAAATATTATAGAATCCTTACTTGGGAGTGTTTGCGGGTTGGATAAACATTGGTATGACAGCCAGCGCCATCATTTTATGTTTCATAAGGTAGAAATTACTAGTAAGGATTAATATATTACCAAATTATATTTTATTTTTTCAGGGTGATTGATCTTGGTGTCATGTGTCCTTGTGATAAAATTCTACGAACCGCCATTGAGGAAAATGCAGGTAGAATAACTAGATTTACGTCAGAATTCTTGTACATTGTTTTATTTTTTAGCTCTACTGATCAAAGATCATTCTAAATCGACCCAGTATTACCAGAGTTATGGCCCTTTATTCGTCAAATTGTATGTGAAAATATCTTGTGTGTCTATCTCCTCCTACACTTTTCAACTGATTGATTCGAAACTTAACAGGGTGCTTACCTATGATGTCAAGATGTGCATATCGTTTCGGCATCAATATCGACCCAGTTTTACCGGAGTCGATCAAATTTTATGTTGAAATATCTTGTGTGTCTATCACCTATTCAGTTGTCTTCCGTTTCTTTTCAAACTTTACAGAATGCTTACCAATGATGTGAAAATATGCATATCGATTCAACGTCAAAATCGACCCAGTATTACCTGAGTTACGGCCCCTTTTACATATATTTTTTTTAAAATTGCACCTACGTTTTACACTGATTGTTTTCAGTGGGGCATCCGTGTTCCATGGACACATTTCTAGTTCTGGTTTTGTGATATGAGTACAAACTCATCTGCTCCATATTTAAAACTTTTTAAGAAAAAAAGTTGTGGGCAAATGTCTCTTTTTACAAACCTATTTATAATAGTATCTTTATCCGGATAATCTTGAAAGTTTTGAAACTTTGCTTAGTCTTGAATAACAATTATTGTACATGCAATATATATATAGAATTTATTTGCAGACATAATCGGTCTGTCTGGTCTGATCACACCATCCCTAGATGAGATGATATATGTAGCCAAGGAGATGGAGAGAATTGGAATGAAGCTGCCATTGTTGATAGGGGGAGCCACCACATCAAGGTGACTAAAACTCAATTGTTAGGTCAACTGTTCGAAGAATGAGAGCTTATGCAGTACTACTACCAAAGGCTTCGGCGTACACTGGTTAATTTACCTCCACGTTGTTGTTACGTTTAAGTTTTACAATCTTCATGAAACTTTGTATACATGTTATATATAGATCGGTCAAATGCCTATTGTTTGGAGGTTATATTTCAAAGGTCAAGATCTCGATTTACTAAAACATTTGTAATCTTCATTTCTACAAGAAACTTTGTATACTTTATTATATTGGGATTAGGCATTTAACTATTAAATTGGAGTCAGTAGTTTAAGGGCCAAGGTCACAGTTACTTAAACTGTATGCCTTTAGAGATATATTTATGAAACTATATATAACATGTCAGCCTTGTAGTTAAGTGGTACTATTTGCTATATGGAACTTTGTCATATTGATATATTTCTTGTTATTTCATTTTTTAATAGAAACAGCATTGATATGACCTTATTAATTTTGAGCATAATTGAAAGTATAATGTGTTTTCTATATTCCAGAATCCACACTGCTGTGAAAATTGCACCTAGGTATTCTCAGCCCACAATACATGTACTGGATGCCTCCAAAAGTGTTGTTGTGGTACGTTGTGCAGTCTTAATATACACGTAGGGTACAGAGCCAATGCTATTACTATGCTATTACTTTCAATATACAATGTAATTTTAAGGTCAAAACATGAAGGTGCTATCATCCAAAGTAGAACAAATTCTAACACTGTTATATAGTCAGAGTGTCCTCTATTCCTATCATTTTTTTGATTATCGGAATTCAGCAGAGATTTTGAATCTCAAGATCACGGGTTTGTGTATGTCTGTTGCCACTGTGTTTTTCCCTTTAGCCTTTTACTTTTTCCATTCGCAAGCCTATCCTCATCTGTTAGATGTGGAAGTAAACCTGACGTTCCCGTGTATTAATGTCTATCCACCGAAAAAAGTTAAAGAACTCTTTGAATCTATTCAATAATAACAGATGGGCATGGTTCCCTGATTACTATGTATCCTTCCCCTCTATGGGGCATCTCTAAATAACCCATTAAAGATAATCTGTTGCCATTAAAGATAATCTGTTGATGAGCCATTAAATGACTGTTTTTTTTATTTTATTTTTTATTGTGTTTTTTTTAGTAGTCTCTTGTTTGTATTTTTGTTTATGTTTTCTTTCACCGTCTATCGTCATATTTCTTTAATTTCTTTTTGCATGTGTTTTTTTCCTTTTTCATTTCTTTTAGCAAATATTAACTGAAGCCAATGTGACTGCATAATTATAATAATTCTACCAATTGGTTCATATCTATGTATGTTCAGTAGCTGTGAATGTATAGATGAATTGTAAACACGTTTTCCAACGAGAGGAACTTTATAAGTTTTTTTCCCGTTCCAATCCTTTACTTAATGTGTTGTTAAATGTATGTATGCACTAATTCGAAATAAATATTTAATTAAATTGTTTATCTCAATTTATCTTTTACGTTCCAAACATATTTATTTTTCATAAAAATGATTGCAATTTTGATGTTTCAGAGCTCCAAATTACTGAAGAAAGAAGACCAACAAGAATTTATAGAGGAGATAGCAGAAGAATACGAGGAAATCAGATCGGACCATTATGATTCATTAAAGGTAGTTTGGGTATTGTAGTAGATCTTACATGTGCTCATAGGCTTCCTTTGTTATATGTGCATTTTTTTTGGAACTGAAAGGAAAAGATGAGTGACTGTGTTTTATTGACTGTACACAAGTTAGATAAAAATGATAGGATAAGAATTGAATTGAATTGGATTTTAAAATCGCACCAACAGCTAAGGTCAAATGGCGACTTTCCAGCTTCCATTGGTGGAGGAAGACCCCAGGTGCCCCTCCGGGCAATTTTCGTGTACGGGCGGGCACCTGGGTAGAATCACCGACGTTCCGCAAGCCAGTTGGATAGCTTCCTCACATAAAAATTCCTAGGCCCCTGATGGATCGAAACTACAGCGGTGAAGGGCAAATGATCTCAAGTCAGAGACTCTAACCACTCGGTAACGGACGCCCTGATAGGATACAAAGCTTTGTTCTTAGGAGTTTATTAAAAGTCAAAAATACACATTCACAAATGTAAGATTTTTATATACGACGTGAAAATTTCACATGAATGCTGTTAATTTACATGGCACTATTTTGTAAAGGAAAATCAAGACAGCTTTAACCAAATTTAACAGTACTTGCATGCATTTTATAAAGTAAGATTTCAAATTTGATAAATATTAAGAGCTTTCTATCTGAATATGTATGATACACCATGGAAATAATTGGGACTAAATGTTTTACTGTGAACAAAGCAGTGGTTTGGTCCTAATTTGCATTATTAGTTAAAACACTTACAGGTATGTTACAATAAAAGTCATGGCTTTATTGTAAACTCTACCAGAAGCCATGTTATGTGATACATTTTGTTGTAGAAAGAGGGTTATTACTACATATTTATGGTTCATTATTAAGGGTACTTGAAGTAATGTATACAGTTTGGTTTTTATGATTAATTGAATGCACTTGTGTTGATGTAGTATATTTTCTTCATTATTTATGACCTTGCATAGAGCTAAGACTCCATTAAGGTGTGAAACTTAAAATTATTTCACATTTGTGTGTACATTTCAGGACAGAAAATATCTGAGTATAGAAAAGGCAAGGGAGAAAAGGCTGAAGATAGACTGGCGATCTGAACCTGTCCCAAGTAATGATTTTTTAAAATGTTATCAACAGGGGCGTAGCTACCTGTACACAGAATACAGCTGCGTAAACATATGCCTGAAAAAAAAGGAAAATTAAAAAGATAAAAAAATGCAACCAAAAAAAGTTATAAACAAAAGAGCGGGGTTTAAGGGAACATTTTTTCCTATTCAGTTTTCCATGAACATTTCAAAATTCAGGCTAAATCTTCAAAATTGAAAATATATATTTAAAACTTAAGGAAATACAGAGTATCTACAATTAAAAAAAAATACAGGAGGACATGCCCCTGACCAAACTAGCATACTGTCTCTCTTTCTAAAACAACAACAAATAAACCTAACCACCCCACTACAAACATGAACCATGTTAATATACAAGAAGTCAATAGTCATGAACACTTAGGAGTTAAGGAGTTATGTTATCCGCAAACGGAACATGGCATGAACACTTTATATATATAACAGAAAAGGCTTGGAAAAAAATCAACATAATGAGCAAACTCAAGTTTCAACTAGATCAAAAATCATTAGAGATCATATATCTAAAATTTATCAGATCAGTATTAGAATATGCAGATGTAGTTTAGGACAATTGTGCGATATACAACAGCAAGATTTAGAAAATATCCAAATGAAAGCAGCTTGAATAGCAACGGGTACTATGAGATTAGTCCCAATAGAAGAACTCTATCGCGAAATATGTTAAGACACACTAAAAACAAGAAGAAAAAAACATTAACTCACTCTTTTCTATAAAATGACACACGACCTTGCTCCAGGTACACTTACTGAACTAGTTCCCGCTAACATCAGCGACACCGTTTCGTAATAACCTTCGAAATTCGAACGATAAACTATGTTTTGTAGAATGCAACTTTATTACCAGTCATTCCTTCCTTCTACTATTAGAAACCCGAATGAACTACCATCAAATACAAAAGATTCGGCATCTCTGCCCATTTTCAAAAGTCGACTTAATAATAACCATACAGTAGTTCTCCAAAACACTTTTACACTGGAAATCAAATCTCACAGATACAGCACACTTGACTGAGAACTAAATGCAGTCCACTAAACCATCCTCTTTATGCAAAAAATCTAATCGACAGTCTCCATTGTAACTGTGGAGAAACAGAAGACATAACAGAAGACACAACCCACTTTCTGTTAACATGTACTTTAAACACAGAACAGAGAAACACTATGCTGCATACTTTACAAGAGTTAAACTGAACTACCTTCTATACGGAGATGAATCACCGCCATACGAAACTATTCTAAACGTATTCATAACAGTACGGACATACAAACACTCTGCAAAGAGGTTCAAATAATTAAACAACTACTTTATAATATGATTAATATAGTCTTAACAGGCGGCCATGAGTCATGTATTTTAACTAAGTGTAGATTCAGCTTTGTTCCCTGATAAGCTAGGCAAACAACGTTTATAAAAAAACCTATCCTTTCCTACTCTTCTCTTTCAATACCCTTCTCTCTTCTTTTCTCTAATGGTGTGCTGATAGTAACTGTAAACTGACAGATTCATAAAAGCTTATAGCTTACTTCTGAATCCTTTTCCTGATTGTATATTTAGTTATGCATTTCATGTAAATGTATAATTGTATGTTGTAGAATGTATATACTATTTGTGAATAAAATATATTTAAAATATTGTAAATTGAGCAATTGGCCCTGCAACCTCTGTATTGTCAATAGACCAATTGGCCCAGCAACCTCTGTACTATAAATAGACCAATTTGCCATGTAACCAACCAGTTTATGCATAAGTGCAGCATCTAATGGGGCAAAACACAAGGAAATTCATAATTTTTTTCATGAGTTTTCGTGATACGGTAGTGAATGATAAATTTTGCCTACAAACATAGTTTGAAAAGTATTTTATTTGATGTTCCAGTATTAAAGAGGCACTACCTATATCTACGCGATTTTTAATGTAAAATATTAAAGACTCAATATTACTGCATTTATATGTATACAAAGCTATTTTATGAGTATTCTAAGAATAAACATGGTTCGTATTCCAGTTCTGTAAATTATTAATTATGATAAAAACAATATCTTGAATAAAATGCTGCCCAGCTGTTTATTCCTGCCGGAGAACTACGAGTTTTTACGATTTTCTCGGACATGCGCAATGCGATTACAAACTATTCGGCGCAGTTCCGATAGCAACCGAATCGATCGGAACTCTTCGCTAATCAGACGAGGTAGTTCCGATTGTAAACGAATAAGATCGGAAAATCTCCGCAATCGGCTTGTCTAAAACAATTACGAATACAATTTCAAAAATCCTGTTTTTCCCCAGCAAAACGCATATTACATTCGGTGAAATTATTGCCATTTACCTTTTTCATAGTCCTCTTTATAATTAAGTAAAGTTTATATCAATTGGTGGACACAAAGATATAGGTAGTGCCTCTTTAAAGCATTATTCTAACTTTAAATTATTTTATGAACATTTTATATTAATATTGTGATATTATCCAATGTGCTAAGTGCAGCTGAACTAAAATAAAGAACTTTTTTTTGTTTTTGCATCAAGTTTAAAATCAGGATGAAAAAAATCAAAGAGGGACTACAATTTACTAGTTTAAAAGTGCTATTGGTTGTTAGATTGAAATAAATGAAACCTTTTAGAAATATAATAATCCATGTTGTTAATTCTAGCAAAGCCTACATTTATTGGTGTGCAGAACTTTGAGAACTATGACCTGAACCAACTCGTGCCATATATAGACTGGAAACCTTTCTTTGACGTTTGGCAGTTACGAGGGAAATACCCTAATAGAGGATATCCGAAAATATTCAATGATACAACTGTTGGTAAGCGGATAATTGTAATCATTTTGTACAGGGAATGAAAAATTTATAAATCACATACTTTTGTTAAGCTTGACAATACATAGTTCCAATCTGTCAATCACGCTTATATCCTCCGGAGATTTTAGCCAATTAAAAATACAGTATGTATTCACACCTGTAAGTAAAGCATGTTAGTCCCACCAACAGCTCTAAAATACAACGGAGCACATGACCGTGGGAATTTGACCAACAGAAAATAGTGGGCAGTGCTAGGACTGTTGGAACTGTTCATGGCCATGTGTCTGTTGTGGTGTATGCATTTCTGAGTTATTCACATTTTGCATATCGGAAAAGGATATCCGCATTTTACCTGAGTGTTAAAAATCTGACCTTACTCTAGGGTCCGATAAAAGTCGCGCATCAGCAATGGTGTCGATAACGTCAAACATTTGAATGACGTCTATGTGTAAAACATACAAAATGTTTAAAGTTGGTGACACAAATAGTATGGTATGCAAAAAAAAAGAATCAGTCATTGGTGTCCGGCTCAGATAGGGAAACTCCTACACTCAGTATAACTGTTTTTATCGAAATATTGGCAGAGCCTTTGTACTAATAACAACAGTAACTGTTATTGATGTTCAGCATATAAAGGGTAGTGCTAGAACTGGTTGGTCCAGTGTCAGTATAATGTGACTGTGTAGGGTATCATGTCACGTGTCTGTGGCATGATATTTCAGTGTGGTATCATGTCATGTGTCTGTGGCATGATATTTCAGTGTGGTATCAATGTCATGTGTCTGTGACATGATATTTCAGTGGTAGCATGTCACTTGTCTGTGGCATGATATTTCAGTGTGGTATCATGTCACGTGTCTGTGGCATGATATTTCAGTGTGGTATCAATGTCATGTGTCTGTGACATGATATTTCAGTGGTAGCATGTCACGTGTCTGTGGCATGATATTTCAGTGTGGTATCATGTCACGTGTCTGTGGCATGATATTTCAGTGTGGTATCATGTCATGTGTCTGTGGCATGATATTTCAGTGTGGTATCAATGTCATGTGTCTGTGACATGATATTTCAGTGTGGTATCATGTCACGTGTCTGTGGCATGATATTTGAGTGTGGTAGCATGTCACGTGTCTGTGGCATGATATTTCAGTGTGGTAGCATGTCACGTGTCTGTGGCATGATACTTCAGTGTGGTATCATGTCACGTGTCTGTGGCATGATACTTCAGTGTGGTAGCATGAAAAAATAGAGCATCAAACTCACTGCTCAAGACACGGTGTCTACCCGTGGCGCTGTATGACTGAAAAATTAGTAAAAGCAAAGTTAAACCCCATGCATACATACATATTCTCCATATACTGTTTGTTTATCCAGGTGAAGAAGCCAAGAAAGTGTTTGATGATGCCCAGAGGATGTTGAAGCAGATAATCAGTAATAAGAGATTTCAGGCCCATGGAGTTGTGGCCTTCTAGCCCGGCTAACAGTGTGGGCGATGATATAGAGGTGTATGATGAAAATGGCCAGGTGTTGGAGGTCCTATATGGACTCAGACAGCAGGTATAAAAGGGGAGTTTTCAATATAATCCATCTTCGAATTATTGGGTCAAGGATAGTGTTATTTCAACCATTGAAACCATTGAATATTCTCTATTTAACTGAATGGGAAGTTTATCTCGTTTATTAGTTGGACATTTATTAGGAGCCTGTAGTTGTTCAGCACCATGATTGCCTCTTGCTGCAGAACATTGTGAATTGAGGTATTGTCTTACACCCTCTAGTCCATCAGAAGCAATTCACTTACATTCATTAGTCCAATGGAACGAAAATGAACTCAAAAGAAACATGTATTAGGGAGCTATCCTCTGAGCATTTAAAAGAAACAGGAACCATTTTGATAGTAAAGAAAGGGTGATCCCAGATCCCTCTGTATCCTCTCTGTTTATGAAAGCGGCCCTAAATAACCTAAATATGTGTTATACGATTGACTGTTGTGACGCTTTTCCCAGTTTCTAGCCATATTTTGATTTAGAACAAGTAGTCCTCAGCTTTATACAGAGTATAATTATTGTTGACCCTGATCTCGACTTAGTGATGACGATGTTGTCTGGGTGTATGTGCGTCAGCTCTGTTT
>JAWPHD010024076.1:0-20282 GCA_037043455.1 Cyrtodaria siliqua
ATTTACGAGAAATCGTTAATAAATAGGAAAAAACATGCAAGTTTTACTGCGCATCTTTTGTTCAGCTAAAAAGCTGCGCGGTGGACTTAAAAAAAAAAAAAAAAAAAAAAAAAAAAAAAAATCTTCCTTAGACACTGTGTTTGTTGGTGACGTCAGGTAAACAACTGTGTCACATAACACAACACGTGATCAACCTAAACATTCTTACCATCCGCAGTATGATGTTGCACAACAAGCGATAAAGACGAAAAAGTTAACCATCCGCAGTATGATCTTACGCAACAAGTGATAACGAGAAACAATTATAACAAGAATTTCCATTTTTAAACAGTTATATAGGAAAAAACGTAAAATCATACTGGATGAGGTCATGACGTCACAATGATCGGTGACGTTAAAGACAATGACCGTGATTGATTTACAGGCCTAACTGGACGAAAAATACAATTTGCACCAAAATCACCTTTTATGACTTAAGACGTCAAAGGCTGACGTCACATTTAATGATGTCTTGACGTCATTTTATATTCTTGCACAACTAGACCCTAAACTGTACCAGCTGCGAAAGTTTCATTCAAATCCGGTCATAAATGTTTGAGATCTAGCGCTAACAAGATTTGTATCATGACGTCACTGGCGGCCATCTTGGATGACGTCATGACTCCAAAAGCTTCGGGACACTATTCCAGCCTGAGTTCTATCA
The DNA here is from genome assembly GCA_037043455.1 of Cyrtodaria siliqua. Classification (NCBI taxonomy): domain Eukaryota; kingdom Metazoa; phylum Mollusca; class Bivalvia; order Adapedonta; family Hiatellidae; genus Cyrtodaria; species Cyrtodaria siliqua. The sequence goes on from JAWPHD010024076.1 coordinate 704, forward strand.
TTGTGTAAAATTTAGAGGCCGTGCGACCAGTCGTACTATGAAAAGTGCTGGGGAGAAGAAGAAGAAGAAAAAGAATAATAATAATAATAACTAGATTTTGATCAGAACCTGATCAAACATGGGCTTTCCGTGTCAGGCTTAACATGTAAAATCATACTCAATGACGTCATGACGTCACAATGGTTAGTGATGATAAAGACATTGATCTTGATTGATTTACTGTAAAACTGACGGAGAAAGGTTAGAAAGGGAACGCCCTCTCTCAGCAACACCATCTCACACCGACAAAGTAACCCGAAATCCCCCCCCCCCCCACCTCCTTCAGCCGCAGCACTGACCTAAAAGAAAAAAAAAAAAAAAAAAAAAAAGAAAAGAAAAGAAATTTACGAGAAATCGTTAATAAATAGGAAAAAACGTGCAAGTTTTACTGCGCATCTTTTGTCCAGCTAAAAAGCTGCGCGGTGGACTTAAAAAAAAACAAAAAAAAAAAAAAAAAAAAAAAAAAAACCCAATCTTCCTTAGACACTGTGTTTGTTGGTGACGTCAGGTAAACAACTGTGTCACATAACACAACACGTGATCAACCTAAACATTCTTACCATCCGCAGTATGATGTTGCACAACAAGCGATAAAGACGAAAAAGTTAACCATCCGCAGTATGATCTTACGCAACAAGTGATAACGAGAAACAATTATAACAAGAATTTCCATTTTTAAACAGTTATATAGGAAAAAACGTAAAATCATACTGGATGACGTCATGACGTCGCAATGATCGGTGACGTTAAAGACAATGACCGTGATTGATTTACAGGCCAAACTGGACGAAAAATACAATTTGCACCAAAATGACCTTTTATGACTTAAGACGTCAAAGGCTGACGTCACATTTAATGACGTCTTGACGTCATTTTATATTCTTGCACAACTAGACCCTAAACTGTACCAGCTGCGAAAGTTTCATTCAAATCCGGTCATAATTGTTTGAGATCTAGCGCTAACAAGATTTGTATCATGACGTCACTGGCGGCCATCTTGGATGACGTCATGACCCCAAAAGCTTCGAGACACTATTCCAGCCTGAGTTCTATCATTGTGTAAAATTTAGAGGCCGTGCGACCAGTCGTACTATGAAAAGTGCTGGGGAGAAGAAGAAGAAGAAAAAGAATAATAATAATAATAATAAGAATAAACAGAACGAAAACAAAAGGTCTTTCCACTGAAAGGTGGAAAGCCCTAATAAGCAGAAAAACGCAATAATGGTTTCTACAGCAATGTGGCAAGTCCATACTAGATTTTGATCAGAACCTGATCAAACATGGGCTTTCCAAAAATAATACTCAATGACGTCATGACGTCACAATGGTTAATGATGATAAAGACATTGGATCTTGATTGATTTACTGTAAAACTGACGGAGAAAGGTTAGAAAGGGAACGCCCTCTCTCAGCAACACCATCTCACATCGACAAAGTAACCCGAAATCCCCCCCCCCCCCACCCACCTCCTCCGTCCGCAGCACTGACGTAAAAGAAAAAAAAAGAAAAAAAAAGAAAAAAAAAGAAAAGAAAAGAAATTTACGAGAAATCGTTAATAAATAGGAAAAAACGTGCAAGTTTTACTGCGCATCTTTTGTCCAGCTAAAAAGCTGCGCGGTGGACTTAAAAAAAAAAAAAAAAAAAAAAAAAAAAAAAAAAAAACCAATCTTCCTTAGACACTGTGTTTGTTGGTGACGTCAGGTAAACAACTGTGTCACATAACACAACACGTGATCAACCTAAACATTCTTACCATCCGCAGTATGATGTTGCACAACAAGCGATAAAGACGAAAAAGTTAACCATCCGCAGTATGATCTTACGCAACAAGTGATAACGAGAAACAATTATAACAAGAATTTCCATTTTTAAACAGTTATATAGGAAAAAACGTAAAATCATACTGGATGAGGTCATGACGTCACAATGATCGGTGACGTTAAAGACAATGACCGTGATTGATTTACAGGCCTAACTGGACGAAAAATACAATTTGCACCAAAATCACCTTTTATGACTTAAGACGTCAAAGGCTGACGTCACATTTAATGATGTCTTGACGTCATTTTATATTCTTGCACAACTAGACCCTAAACTGTACCAGCTGCGAAAGTTTCATTCAAATCCGGTCATAAATGTTTGAGATCTAGCGCTAACAAGATTTGTATCATGACGTCACTGGCGGCCATCTTGGATGACGTCATGACTCCAAAAGCTTCGGGACACTATTCCAGCCTGAGTTCTATCATTGTGTAAAATTTAGAGGCCGTGCGACCAGTCGTACTATGAAAAGTGCTGGGGAGAAGAAGAAGAAGAAAAAGAATAATAATAATAATAACTAGATTTTGATCAGAACCTGATCAAACATGGGCTTTCCGTGTCAGGCTTAACATGTAAAATCATACTCAATGACGTCATGACGTCACAATGGTTAGTGATGATAAAGACATTGATCTTGATTGATTTACTGTAAAACTGACGGAGAAAGGTTAGAAAGGGAACGCCCTCTCTCAGCAACACCATCTCACACCGACAAAGTAACCCGAAATCCCCCCCCCCCCCCACCTCCTTCAGCCGCAGCACTGACCTAAAAGAAAAAAAAAAAAAAAAAAAAAAAGAAAAGAAAAGAAATTTACGAGAAATCGTTAATAAATAGGAAAAAACGTGCAAGTTTTACTGCGCATCTTTTGTCCAGCTAAAAAGCTGCGCGGTGGACTTAAAAAAAAACAAAAAAAAAAAAAAAAAAAAAAAAAAAACCCAATCTTCCTTAGACACTGTGTTTGTTGGTGACGTCAGGTAAACAACTGTGTCACATAACACAACACGTGATCAACCTAAACATTCTTACCATCCGCAGTATGATGTTGCACAACAAGCGATAAAGACGAAAAAGTTAACCATCCGCAGTATGATCTTACGCAACAAGTGATAACGAGAAACAATTATAACAAGAATTTCCATTTTTAAACAGTTATATAGGAAAAAACGTAAAATCATACTGGATGAGGTCATGACGTCACAATGATCGGTGACGTTAAAGACAATGACCGTGATTGATTTACAGGCCTAACTGGACGAAAAATACAATTTGCACCAAAATCACCTTTTATGACTTAAGACGTCAAAGGCTGACGTCACATTTAATGATGTCTTGACGTCATTTTATATTCTTGCACAACTAGACCCTAAACTGTACCAGCTGCGAAAGTTTCATTCAAATCCGGTCATAAATGTTTGAGATCTAGCGCTAACAAGATTTGTATCATGACGTCACTGGCGGCCATCTTGGATGACGTCATGACTCCAAAAGCTTCGGGACACTATTCCAGCCTGAGTTCTATCATTGTGTAAAATTTAGAGGCCGTGCGACCAGTCGTACTATGAAAAGTGCTGGGGAGAAGAAGAAGAAGAAAAAGAATAATAATAAGAATAACTAGATTTTGATCAGAACCTGATCAAACATGGGCTTTCCGTGTCAGGCTTAACATGTAAAATCATACTCAATGACGTCATGACGTCACAATGGTTAGTGATGATAAAGACATTGATCTTGATTGATTTACTGTAAAACTGACGGAGAAAGGTTAGAAAGGGAACGCCCTCTCTCAGCAACACCATCTCACACCGACAAAGTAACCCGAAATCCCCCCCCCCCCCCCCCACCTCCTTCAGCCGCAGCACTGACCTAAAAGAAAAAAAAAAAAAAAAAAAAAAAGAAAAGAAAAGAAATTTACGAGAAATCGTTAATAAATAGGAAAAAACGTGCAAGTTTTACTGCGCATCTTTTGTCCAGCTAAAAAGCTGCGCGGTGGACTTAAAAAAAAAAAAAAAAAAAAAAAAAAAAAAAAAAAAAACCCAATCTTCCTTAGACACTGTGTTTGTTGGTGACGTCAGGTAAACAACTGTGTCACATAACACAACACGTGATCAACCTAAACATTCTTACCATCCGCAGTATGATGTTGCACAACAAGCGATAAAGACGAAAAAGTTAACCATCCGCAGTATGATCTTACGCAACAAGTGATAACGAGAAACAATTATAACAAGAATTTCCATTTTTAAACAGTTATATAGGAAAAAACGTAAAATCATACTGGATGACGTCATGACGTCGCAATGATCGGTGACGTTAAAGACAATGACCGTGATTGATTTACAGGCCAAACTGGACGAAAAATACAATTTGCACCAAAATGACCTTTTATGACTTAAGACGTCAAAGGCTGACGTCACATTTAATGACGTCTTGACGTCATTTTATATTCTTGCACAACTAGACCCTAAACTGTACCAGCTGCGAAAGTTTCATTCAAATCCGGTCATAAATGTTTGAGATCTAGCGCTAACAAGATTTGTATCATGACGTCACTGGCGGCCATCTTGGATGACGTCATGACTCCAAAAGCTTCGGGACACTATTCCAGCCTGAGTTCTATCATTGTGTAAAATTTAGAGGCCGTGCGACCAGTCGTACTATGAAAAGTGCTGGGGAGAAGAAGAAGAAGAAAAAGAATAATAATAATAATAACTAGATTTTGATCAGAACCTGATCAAACATGGGCTTTCCGTGTCAGGCTTAACATGTAAAATCATACTCAATGACGTCATGACGTCACAATGGTTAGTGATGATAAAGACATTGATCTTGATTGATTTACTGTAAAACTGACGGAGAAAGGTTAGAAAGGGAACGCCCTCTCTCAGCAACACCATCTCACACCGACAAAGTAACCCGAAATCCCCCCCCCCCCCCCACCTCCTTCAGCCGCAGCACTGACCTAAAAGAAAAAAAAAAAAAAAAAAAAAAAGAAAAGAAAAGAAATTTACGAGAAATCGTTAATAAATAGGAAAAAACGTGCAAGTTTTACTGCGCATCTTTTGTCCAGCTAAAAAGCTGCGCGGTGGACTTAAAAAAAAACAAAAAAAAAAAAAAAAAAACAATCTTCCTTAGACACTGTGTTTGTTGGTGACGTCAGGTAAACAACTGTGTCACATAACACAACACGTGATCAACCTAAACATTCTTACCATCCGCAGTATGATGTTGCACAACAAGCGATAAAGACGAAAAAGTTAACCATCCGCAGTATGATCTTACGCAACAAGTGATAACGAGAAACAATTATAACAAGAATTTCCATTTTTAAACAGTTATATAGGAAAAAACGTAAAATCATACTGGATGAGGTCATGACGTCACAATGATCGGTGACGTTAAAGACAATGACCGTGATTGATTTACAGGCCTAACTGGACGAAAAATACAATTTGCACCAAAATCACCTTTTATGACTTAAGACGTCAAAGGCTGACGTCACATTTAATGATGTCTTGACGTCATTTTATATTCTTGCACAACTAGACCCTAAACTGTACCAGCTGCGAAAGTTTCATTCAAATCCGGTCATAAATGTTTGAGATCTAGCGCTAACAAGATTTGTATCATGACGTCACTGGCGGCCATCTTGGATGACGTCATGACTCCAAAAGCTTCGGGACACTATTCCAGCCTGAGTTCTATCATTGTGTAAAATTTAGAGGCCGTGCGACCAGTCGTACTATGAAAAGTGCTGGGGAGAAGAAGAAGAAGAAAAAGAATAATAATAATAATAATAAGAATAAACAGAACGAAAACAAAAGGTCTTTCCACTGAAAGGTGGAAAGCCCTAATAAGCAGAAAAACGCAATAATGGTTTCTACAGCAATGTGGCAAGTCCATACTAGATTTTGATCAGAACCTGATCAAACATGGGCTTTCCAAAAATAATACTCAATGACGTCATGACGTCACAATGGTTAATGATGATAAAGACATTGGATCTTGATTGATTTACTGTAAAACTGACGGAGAAAGGTTAGAAAGGGAACGCCCTCTCTCAGCAACACCATCTCACATCGACAAAGTAACCCGAAATCCCCCCCCCACCCACCTCCTCCGTCCGCAGCACTGACGTAAAAGAAAAAAAAAGAAAAAAAAAGAAAAAAAAAGAAAAGAAAAGAAATTTACGAGAAATCGTTAATAAATAGGAAAAAACGTGCAAGTTTTACTGCGCATCTTTTGTCCAGCTAAAAAGCTGCGCGGTGGACTTAAAAAAAAAAAAAAAAAAAAAAAAAAAAAAAAAAAAACCAATCTTCCTTAGACACTGTGTTTGTTGGTGACGTCAGGTAAACAACTGTGTCACATAACACAACACGTGATCAACCTAAACATTCTTACCATCCGCAGTATGATGTTGCACAACAAGCGATAAAGACGAAAAAGTTAACCATCCGCAGTATGATCTTACGCAACAAGTGATAACGAGAAACAATTATAACAAGAATTTCCATTTTTAAACAGTTATATAGGAAAAAACGTAAAATCATACTGGATGAGGTCATGACGTCACAATGATCGGTGACGTTAAAGACAATGACCGTGATTGATTTACAGGCCTAACTGGACGAAAAATACAATTTGCACCAAAATCACCTTTTATGACTTAAGACGTCAAAGGCTGACGTCACATTTAATGATGTCTTGACGTCATTTTATATTCTTGCACAACTAGACCCTAAACTGTACCAGCTGCGAAAGTTTCATTCAAATCCGGTCATAAATGTTTGAGATCTAGCGCTAACAAGATTTGTATCATGACGTCACTGGCGGCCATCTTGGATGACGTCATGACTCCAAAAGCTTCGGGACACTATTCCAGCCTGAGTTCTATCATTGTGTAAAATTTAGAGGCCGTGCGACCAGTCGTACTATGAAAAGTGCTGGGGAGAAGAAGAAGAAGAAAAAGAATAATAATAATAATAACTAGATTTTGATCAGAACCTGATCAAACATGGGCTTTCCGTGTCAGGCTTAACATGTAAAATCATACTCAATGACGTCATGACGTCACAATGGTTAGTGATGATAAAGACATTGATCTTGATTGATTTACTGTAAAACTGACGGAGAAAGGTTAGAAAGGGAACGCCCTCTCTCAGCAACACCATCTCACACCGACAAAGTAACCCGAAATCCCCCCCCCCCCCCCCACCTCCTTCAGCCGCAGCACTGACCTAAAAGAAAAAAAAAAAAAAAAAAAAAAAGAAAAGAAAAGAAATTTACGAGAAATCGTTAATAAATAGGAAAAAACGTGCAAGTTTTACTGCGCATCTTTTGTCCAGCTAAAAAGCTGCGCGGTGGACTTAAAAAAAAACAAAAAAAAAAAAAAAAAAAAAAAAAAACCCAATCTTCCTTAGACACTGTGTTTGTTGGTGACGTCAGGTAAACAACTGTGTCACATAACACAACACGTGATCAACCTAAACATTCTTACCATCCGCAGTATGATGTTGCACAACAAGCGATAAAGACGAAAAAGTTAACCATCCGCAGTATGATCTTACGCAACAAGTGATAACGAGAAACAATTATAACAAGAATTTCCATTTTTAAACAGTTATATAGGAAAAAACGTAAAATCATACTGGATGACGTCATGACGTCGCAATGATCGGTGACGTTAAAGACAATGACCGTGATTGATTTACAGGCCAAACTGGACGAAAAATACAATTTGCACCAAAATGACCTTTTATGACTTAAGACGTCAAAGGCTGACGTCACATTTAATGACGTCTTGACGTCATTTTATATTCTTGCACAACTAGACCCTAAACTGTACCAGCTGCGAAAGTTTCATTCAAATCCGGTCATAAATGTTTGAGATCTAGCGCTAACAAGATTTGTATCATGACGTCACTGGCGGCCATCTTGGATGACGTCATGACTCCAAAAGCTTCGGGACACTATTCCAGCCTGAGTTCTATCATTGTGTAAAATTTAGAGGCCGTGCGACCAGTCGTACTATGAAAAGTGCTGGGGAGAAGAAGAAGAAGAAAAAGAATAATAATAATAATAACTAGATTTTGATCAGAACCTGATCAAACATGGGCTTTCCGTGTCAGGCTTAACATGTAAAATCATACTCAATGACGTCATGACGTCACAATGGTTAGTGATGATAAAGACATTGATCTTGATTGATTTACTGTAAAACTGACGGAGAAAGGTTAGAAAGGGAACGCCCTCTCTCAGCAACACCATCTCACACCGACAAAGTAACCCGAAATCCCCCCCCCCCCACCTCCTTCAGCCGCAGCACTGACCTAAAAGAAAAAAAAAAAAAAAAAAAAAAAGAAAAGAAAAGAAATTTACGAGAAATCGTTAATAAATAGGAAAAAACGTGCAAGTTTTACTGCGCATCTTTTGTCCAGCTAAAAAGCTGCGCGGTGGACTTAAAAAAAAACAAAAAAAAAAAAAAAAAAAAAAAAAAACCCAATCTTCCTTAGACACTGTGTTTGTTGGTGACGTCAGGTAAACAACTGTGTCACATAACACAACACGTGATCAACCTAAACATTCTTACCATCCGCAGTATGATGTTGCACAACAAGCGATAAAGACGAAAAAGTTAACCATCCGCAGTATGATCTTACGCAACAAGTGATAACGAGAAACAATTATAACAAGAATTTCCATTTTTAAACAGTTATATAGGAAAAAACGTAAAATCATACTGGATGACGTCATGACGTCGCAATGATCGGTGACGTTAAAGACAATGACCGTGATTGATTTACAGGCCAAACTGGACGAAAAATACAATTTGCACCAAAATGACCTTTTATGACTTAAGACGTCAAAGGCTGACGTCACATTTAATGACGTCTTGACGTCATTTTATATTCTTGCACAACTAGACCCTAAACTGTACCAGCTGCGAAAGTTTCATTCAAATCCGGTCATAATTGTTTGAGATCTAGCGCTAACAAGATTTGTATCATGACGTCACTGGCGGCCATCTTGGATGACGTCATGACCCCAAAAGCTTCGAGACACTATTCCAGCCTGAGTTCTATCATTGTGTAAAATTTAGAGGCCGTGCGACCAGTCGTACTATGAAAAGTGCTGGGGAGAAGAAGAAGAAGAAAAAGAATAATAATAATAATAATAAGAATAAACAGAACGAAAACAAAAGGTCTTTCCACTGAAAGGTGGAAAGCCCTAATAAGCAGAAAAACGCAATAATGGTTTCTACAGCAATGTGGCAAGTCCATACTAGATTTTGATCAGAACCTGATCAAACATGGGCTTTCCAAAAATAATACTCAATGACGTCATGACGTCACAATGGTTAATGATGATAAAGACATTGGATCTTGATTGATTTACTGTAAAACTGACGGAGAAAGGTTAGAAAGGGAACGCCCTCTCTCAGCAACACCATCTCACATCGACAAAGTAACCCGAAATCCCCCCCCCCCCACCCACCTCCTCCGTCCGCAGCACTGACGTAAAAGAAAAAAAAAGAAAAAAAAAGAAAAAAAAAGAAAAGAAAAGAAATTTACGAGAAATCGTTAATAAATAGGAAAAAACGTGCAAGTTTTACTGCGCATCTTTTGTCCAGCTAAAAAGCTGCGCGGTGGACTTAAAAAAAAAAAAAAAAAAAAAAAAAAAAAAAAAAAAACCAATCTTCCTTAGACACTGTGTTTGTTGGTGACGTCAGGTAAACAACTGTGTCACATAACACAACACGTGATCAACCTAAACATTCTTACCATCCGCAGTATGATGTTGCACAACAAGCGATAAAGACGAAAAAGTTAACCATCCGCAGTATGATCTTACGCAACAAGTGATAACGAGAAACAATTATAACAAGAATTTCCATTTTTAAACAGTTATATAGGAAAAAACGTAAAATCATACTGGATGAGGTCATGACGTCACAATGATCGGTGACGTTAAAGACAATGACCGTGATTGATTTACAGGCCTAACTGGACGAAAAATACAATTTGCACCAAAATCACCTTTTATGACTTAAGACGTCAAAGGCTGACGTCACATTTAATGATGTCTTGACGTCATTTTATATTCTTGCACAACTAGACCCTAAACTGTACCAGCTGCGAAAGTTTCATTCAAATCCGGTCATAAATGTTTGAGATCTAGCGCTAACAAGATTTGTATCATGACGTCACTGGCGGCCATCTTGGATGACGTCATGACTCCAAAAGCTTCGGGACACTATTCCAGCCTGAGTTCTATCATTGTGTAAAATTTAGAGGCCGTGCGACCAGTCGTACTATGAAAAGTGCTGGGGAGAAGAAGAAGAAGAAAAAGAATAATAATAATAATAACTAGATTTTGATCAGAACCTGATCAAACATGGGCTTTCCGTGTCAGGCTTAACATGTAAAATCATACTCAATGACGTCATGACGTCACAATGGTTAGTGATGATAAAGACATTGATCTTGATTGATTTACTGTAAAACTGACGGAGAAAGGTTAGAAAGGGAACGCCCTCTCTCAGCAACACCATCTCACACCGACAAAGTAACCCGAAATCCCCCCCCCCCACCTCCTTCAGCCGCAGCACTGACCTAAAAGAAAAAAAAAAAAAAAAAAAAAAAGAAAAGAAAAGAAATTTACGAGAAATCGTTAATAAATAGGAAAAAACGTGCAAGTTTTACTGCGCATCTTTTGTCCAGCTAAAAAGCTGCGCGGTGGACTTAAAAAAAAACAAAAAAAATAAAAAAAAAAAAAAAAAACCCAATCTTCCTTAGACACTGTGTTTGTTGGTGACGTCAGGTAAACAACTGTGTCACATAACACAACACGTGATCAACCTAAACATTCTTACCATCCGCAGTATGATGTTGCACAACAAGCGATAAAGACGAAAAAGTTAACCATCCGCAGTATGATCTTACGCAACAAGTGATAACGAGAAACAATTATAACAAGAATTTCCATTTTTAAACAGTTATATAGGAAAAAACGTAAAATCATACTGGATGACGTCATGACGTCGCAATGATCGGTGACGTTAAAGACAATGACCGTGATTGATTTACAGGCCAAACTGGACGAAAAATACAATTTGCACCAAAATGACCTTTTATGACTTAAGACGTCAAAGGCTGACGTCACATTTAATGACGTCTTGACGTCATTTTATATTCTTGCACAACTAGACCCTAAACTGTACCAGCTGCGAAAGTTTCATTCAAATCCGGTCATAATTGTTTGAGATCTAGCGCTAACAAGATTTGTATCATGACGTCACTGGCGGCCATCTTGGATGACGTCATGACCCCAAAAGCTTCGAGACACTATTCCAGCCTGAGTTCTATCATTGTGTAAAATTTAGAGGCCGTGCGACCAGTCGTACTATGAAAAGTGCTGGGGAGAAGAAGAAGAAGAAAAAGAATAATAATAATAATAACTAGATTTTGATCAGAACCTGATCAAACATGGGCTTTCCGTGTCAGGCTTAACATGTAAAATCATACTCAATGACGTCATGACGTCACAATGGTTAGTGATGATAAAGACATTGATCTTGATTGATTTACTGTAAAACTGACGGAGAAAGGTTAGAAAGGGAACGCCCTCTCTCAGCAACACCATCTCACACCGACAAAGTAACCCGAAATCCCCCCCCCCCCCCACCTCCTTCAGCCGCAGCACTGACCTAAAAGAAAAAAAAAAAAAAAAAAAAAAAGAAAAGAAAAGAAATTTACGAGAAATCGTTAATAAATAGGAAAAAACGTGCAAGTTTTACTGCGCATCTTTTGTCCAGCTAAAAAGCTGCGCGGTGGACTTAAAAAAAAACAAAAAAAAAAAAACAAAAAAAAAAAAACCAATCTTCCTTAGACACTGTGTTTGTTGGTGACGTCAGGTAAACAACTGTGTCACATAACACAACACGTGATCAACCTAAACATTCTTACCATCCGCAGTATGATGTTGCACAACAAGCGATAAAGACGAAAAAGTTAACCATCCGCAGTATGATCTTACGCAACAAGTGATAACGAGAAACAATTATAACAAGAATTTCCATTTTTAAACAGTTATATAGGAAAAAACGTAAAATCATACTGGATGACGTCATGACGTCGCAATGATCGGTGACGTTAAAGACAATGACCGTGATTGATTTACAGGCCAAACTGGACGAAAAATACAATTTGCACCAAAATGACCTTTTATGACTTAAGACGTCAAAGGCTGACGTCACATTTAATGACGTCTTGACGTCATTTTATATTCTTGCACAACTAGACCCTAAACTGTACCAGCTGCGAAAGTTTCATTCAAATCCGGTCATAATTGTTTGAGATCTAGCGCTAACAAGATTTGTATCATGACGTCACTGGCGGCCATCTTGGATGACGTCATGACCCCAAAAGCTTCGAGACACTATTCCAGCCTGAGTTCTATCATTGTGTAAAATTTAGAGGCCGTGCGACCAGTCGTACTATGAAAAGTGCTGGGGAGAAGAAGAAGAAGAAAAAGAATAATAATAATAATAATAAGAATAAACAGAACGAAAACAAAAGGTCTTTCCACTGAAAGGTGGAAAGCCCTAATAAGCAGAAAAACGCAATAATGGTTTCTACAGCAATGTGGCAAGTCCATACTAGATTTTGATCAGAACCTGATCAAACATGGGCTTTCCAAAAATAATACTCAATGACGTCATGACGTCACAATGGTTAATGATGATAAAGACATTGGATCTTGATTGATTTACTGTAAAACTGACGGAGAAAGGTTAGAAAGGGAACGCCCTCTCTCAGCAACACCATCTCACATCGACAAAGTAACCCGAAATCCCCCCCCCCACCCACCTCCTCCGTCCGCAGCACTGACGTAAAAGAAAAAAAAAGAAAAAAAAAGAAAAAAAAAGAAAAGAAAAGAAATTTACGAGAAATCGTTAATAAATAGGAAAAAACGTGCAAGTTTTACTGCGCATCTTTTGTCCAGCTAAAAAGCTGCGCGGTGGACTTAAAAAAAAAAAAAAAAAAAAAAAAAAAAAAAAAAAAAAAACCAATCTTCCTTAGACACTGTGTTTGTTGGTGACGTCAGGTAAACAACTGTGTCACATAACACAACACGTGATCAACCTAAACATTCTTACCATCCGCAGTATGATGTTGCACAACAAGCGATAAAGACGAAAAAGTTAACCATCCGCAGTATGATCTTACGCAACAAGTGATAACGAGAAACAATTATAACAAGAATTTCCATTTTTAAACAGTTATATAGGAAAAAACGTAAAATCATACTGGATGACGTCATGACGTCGCAATGATCGGTGACGTTAAAGACAATGACCGTGATTGATTTACAGGCCAAACTGGACGAAAAATACAATTTGCACCAAAATGACCTTTTATGACTTAAGACGTCAAAGGCTGACGTCACATTTAATGACGTCTTGACGTCATTTTATATTCTTGCACAACTAGACCCTAAACTGTACCAGCTGCGAAAGTTTCATTCAAATCCGGTCATAATTGTTTGAGATCTAGCGCTAACAAGATTTGTATCATGACGTCACTGGCGGCCATCTTGGATGACGTCATGACCCCAAAAGCTTCGAGACACTATTCCAGCCTGAGTTCTATCATTGTGTAAAATTTAGAGGCCGTGCGACCAGTCGTACTATGAAAAGTGCTGGGGAGAAGAAGAAGAAGAAAAAGAATAATAATAATAATAACTAGATTTTGATCAGAACCTGATCAAACATGGGCTTTCCGTGTCAGGCTTAACATGTAAAATCATACTCAATGACGTCATGACGTCACAATGGTTAGTGATGATAAAGACATTGATCTTGATTGATTTACTGTAAAACTGACGGAGAAAGGTTAGAAAGGGAACGCCCTCTCTCAGCAACACCATCTCACACCGACAAAGTAACCCGAAATCCCCCCCCCCCCCACCTCCTTCAGCCGCAGCACTGACCTAAAAGAAAAAAAAAAAAAAAAAAAAAAAGAAAAGAAAAGAAATTTACGAGAAATCGTTAATAAATAGGAAAAAACGTGCAAGTTTTACTGCGCATCTTTTGTCCAGCTAAAAAGCTGCGCGGTGGACTTAAAAAAAAACAAAAAAAAAAAAACAAAAAAAAAAAAACCAATCTTCCTTAGACACTGTGTTTGTTGGTGACGTCAGGTAAACAACTGTGTCACATAACACAACACGTGATCAACCTAAACATTCTTACCATCCGCAGTATGATGTTGCACAACAAGCGATAAAGACGAAAAAGTTAACCATCCGCAGTATGATCTTACGCAACAAGTGATAACGAGAAACAATTATAACAAGAATTTCCATTTTTAAACAGTTATATAGGAAAAAACGTAAAATCATACTGGATGACGTCATGACGTCGCAATGATCGGTGACGTTAAAGACAATGACCGTGATTGATTTACAGGCCAAACTGGACGAAAAATACAATTTGCACCAAAATGACCTTTTATGACTTAAGACGTCAAAGGCTGACGTCACATTTAATGACGTCTTGACGTCATTTTATATTCTTGCACAACTAGACCCTAAACTGTACCAGCTGCGAAAGTTTCATTCAAATCCGGTCATAATTGTTTGAGATCTAGCGCTAACAAGATTTGTATCATGACGTCACTGGCGGCCATCTTGGATGACGTCATGACCCCAAAAGCTTCGAGACACTATTCCAGCCTGAGTTCTATCATTGTGTAAAATTTAGAGGCCGTGCGACCAGTCGTACTATGAAAAGTGCTGGGGAGAAGAAGAAGAAGAAAAAGAATAATAATAATAATAATAAGAATAAACAGAACGAAAACAAAAGGTCTTTCCACTGAAAGGTGGAAAGCCCTAATAAGCAGAAAAACGCAATAATGGTTTCTACAGCAATGTGGCAAGTCCATACTAGATTTTGATCAGAACCTGATCAAACATGGGCTTTCCAAAAATAATACTCAATGACGTCATGACGTCACAATGGTTAATGATGATAAAGACATTGGATCTTGATTGATTTACTGTAAAACTGACGGAGAAAGGTTAGAAAGGGAACGCCCTCTCTCAGCAACACCATCTCACATCGACAAAGTAACCCGAAATCCCCCCCCCCCACCCACCTCCTCCGTCCGCAGCACTGACGTAAAAGAAAAAAAAAGAAAAAAAAAGAAAAAAAAAGAAAAGAAAAGAAATTTACGAGAAATCGTTAATAAATAGGAAAAAACGTGCAAGTTTTACTGCGCATCTTTTGTCCAGCTAAAAAGCTGCGCGGTGGACTTAAAAAAAAAAAAAAAAAAAAAAAAAAAAAAAAAAAAAAAACCAATCTTCCTTAGACACTGTGTTTGTTGGTGACGTCAGGTAAACAACTGTGTCACATAACACAACACGTGATCAACCTAAACATTCTTACCATCCGCAGTATGATGTTGCACAACAAGCGATAAAGACGAAAAAGTTAACCATCCGCAGTATGATCTTACGCAACAAGTGATAACGAGAAACAATTATAACAAGAATTTCCATTTTTAAACAGTTATATAGGAAAAAACGTAAAATCATACTGGATGAGGTCATGACGTCACAATGATCGGTGACGTTAAAGACAATGACCGTGATTGATTTACAGGCCTAACTGGACGAAAAATACAATTTGCACCAAAATCACCTTTTATGACTTAAGACGTCAAATGCTGACGTCACATTTAATGATGTCTTGACGTCATTTTATATTCTTGCACAACTAGACCCTAAACTGTACCAGCTGCGAAAGTTTCATTCAAATCCGGTCATAAATGTTTGAGATCTAGCGCTAACAAGATTTGTATCATGACGTCACTGGCGGCCATCTTGGATGACGTCATGACTCCAAAAGCTTCGGGACACTATTCCAGCCTGAGTTCTATCATTGTGTAAAATTTAGAGGCCGTGCGACCAGTCGTACTATGAAAAGTGCTGGGGAGAAGAAGAAGAAGAAAAAGAATAATAATAATAATAACTAGATTTTGATCAGAACCTGATCAAACATGGGCTTTCCGTGTCAGGCTTAACATGTAAAATCATACTCAATGACGTCATGACGTCACAATGGTTAGTGATGATAAAGACATTGATCTTGATTGATTTACTGTAAAACTGACGGAGAAAGGTTAGAAAGGGAACGCCCTCTCTCAGCAACACCATCTCACACCGACAAAGTAACCCGAAATCCCCCCCCCCCACCTCCTTCAGCCGCAGCACTGACCTAAAAGAAAAAAAAAAAAAAAAAAAAAAAGAAAAGAAAAGAAATTTACGAGAAATCGTTAATAAATAGGAAAAAACGTGCAAGTTTTACTGCGCATCTTTTGTCCAGCTAAAAAGCTGCGCGGTGGACTTAAAAAAAAACAAAAAAAAAAAAAAAAAAAAAAAAAAAAAACCAATCTTCCTTAGACACTGTGTTTGTTGGTGACGTCAGGTAAACAACTGTGTCACATAACACAACACGTGATCAACCTAAACATTCTTACCATCCGCAGTATGATGTTGCACAACAAGCGATAAAGACGAAAAAGTTAACCATCCGCAGTATGATCTTACGCAACAAGTGATAACGAGAAACAATTATAACAAGAATTTCCATTTTTAAACAGTTATATAGGAAAAAACGTAAAATCATACTGGATGACGTCATGACGTCGCAATGATCGGTGACGTTAAAGACAATGACCGTGATTGATTTACAGGCCAAACTGGACGAAAAATACAATTTGCACCAAAATGACCTTTTATGACTTAAGACGTCAAAGGCTGACGTCACATTTAATGACGTCTTGACGTCATTTTATATTCTTGCACAACTAGACCCTAAACTGTACCAGCTGCGAAAGTTTCATTCAAATCCGGTCATAATTGTTTGAGATCTAGCGCTAACAAGATTTGTATCATGACGTCACTGGCGGCCATCTTGGATGACGTCATGACCCCAAAAGCTTCGAGACACTATTCCAGCCTGAGTTCTATCATTGTGTAAAATTTAGAGGCCGTGCGACCAGTCGTACTATGAAAAGTGCTGGGGAGAAGAAGAAGAAGAAAAAGAATAATAATAATAATAATAAGAATAAACAGAACGAAAACAAAAGGTCTTTCCACTGAAAGGTGGAAAGCCCTAATAAGCAGAAAAACGCAATAATGGTTTCTACAGCAATGTGGCAAGTCCATACTAGATTTTGATCAGAACCTGATCAAACATGGGCTTTCCAAAAATAATACTCAATGACGTCATGACGTCACAATGGTTAATGATGATAAAGACATTGGATCTTGATTGATTTACTGTAAAACTGACGGAGAAAGGTTAGAAAGGGAACGCCCTCTCTCAGCAACACCATCTCACATCGACAAAGTAACCCGAAATCCCCCCCCCACCCACCTCCTCCGTCCGCAGCACTGACGTAAAAGAAAAAAAAAGAAAAAAAAAGAAAAAAAAAGAAAAGAAAAGAAATTTACGAGAAATCGTTAATAAATAGGAAAAAACGTGCAAGTTTTACTGCGCATCTTTTGTCCAGCTAAAAAGCTGCGCGGTGGACTTAAAAAAAAACAAAAAAAAAAAAAAAAAAAAAAAAAAAAAACCAATCTTCCTTAGACACTGTGTTTGTTGGTGACGTCAGGTAAACAACTGTGTCACATAACACAACACGTGATCAACCTAAACATTCTTACCATCCGCAGTATGATGTTGCACAACAAGCGATAAAGACGAAAAAGTTAACCATCCGCAGTATGATCTTACGCAACAAGTGATAACGAGAAACAATTATAACAAGAATTTCCATTTTTAAACAGTTATATAGGAAAAAACGTAAAATCATACTGGATGACGTCATGACGTCGCAATGATCGGTGACGTTAAAGACAATGACCGTGATTGATTTACAGGCCAAACTGGACGAAAAATACAATTTGCACCAAAATGACCTTTTATGACTTAAGACGTCAAAGGCTGACGTCACATTTAATGACGTCTTGACGTCATTTTATATTCTTGCACAACTAGACCCTAAACTGTACCAGCTGCGAAAGTTTCATTCAAATCCGGTCATAATTGTTTGAGATCTAGCGCTAACAAGATTTGTATCATGACGTCACTGGCGGCCATCTTGGATGACGTCATGACCCCAAAAGCTTCGAGACACTATTCCAGCCTGAGTTCTATCATTGTGTAAAATTTAGAGGCCGTGCGACCAGTCGTACTATGAAAAGTGCTGGGGAGAAGAAGAAGAAGAAAAAGAATAATAATAATAATAATAAGAATAAACAGAACGAAAACAAAAGGTCTTTCCACTGAAAGGTGGAAAGCCCTAATAAGCAGAAAAACGCAATAATGGTTTCTACAGCAATGTGGCAAGTCCATACTAGATTTTGATCAGAACCTGATCAAACATGGGCTTTCCAAAAATAATACTCAATGACGTCATGACGTCACAATGGTTAATGATGATAAAGACATTGGATCTTGATTGATTTACTGTAAAACTGACGGAGAAAGGTTAGAAAGGGAACGCCCTCTCTCAGCAACACCATCTCACATCGACAAAGTAACCCGAAATCCCCCCCCCCACCCACCTCCTCCGTCCGCAGCACTGACGTAAAAGAAAAAAAAAGAAAAAAAAAGAAAAAAAAAGAAAAGAAAAGAAATTTACGAGAAATCGTTAATAAATAGGAAAAAACGTGCAAGTTTTACTGCGCATCTTTTGTCCAGCTAAAAAGCTGCGCGGTGGACTTAAAAAAAAAAAAAAAAAAAAAAAAAAAAAAAAAAAAAAAACCAATCTTCCTTAGACACTGTGTTTGTTGGTGACGTCAGGTAAACAACTGTGTCACATAACACAACACGTGATCAACCTAAACATTCTTACCATCCGCAGTATGATGTTGCACAACAAGCGATAAAGACGAAAAAGTTAACCATCCGCAGTATGATCTTACGCAACAAGTGATAACGAGAAACAATTATAACAAGAATTTCCATTTTTAAACAGTTATATAGGAAAAAACGTAAAATCATACTGGATGACGTCATGACGTCGCAATGATCGGTGACGTTAAAGACAATGACCGTGATTGATTTACAGGCCAAACTGGACGAAAAATACAATTTGCACCAAAATGACCTTTTATGACTTAAGACGTCAAAGGCTGACGTCACATTTAATGACGTCTTGACGTCATTTTATATTCTTGCACAACTAGACCCTAAACTGTACCAGCTGCGAAAGTTTCATTCAAATCCGGTCATAATTGTTTGAGATCTAGCGCTAACAAGATTTGTATCATGACGTCACTGGCGGCCATCTTGGATGACGTCATGACCCCAAAAGCTTCGAGACACTATTCCAGCCTGAGTTCTATCATTGTGTAAAATTTAGAGGCCGTGCGACCAGTCGTACTATGAAAAGTGCTGGGGAGAAGAAGAAGAAGAAAAAGAATAATAATAATAATAACTAGATTTTGATCAGAACCTGATCAAACATGGGCTTTCCGTGTCAGGCTTAACATGTAAAATCATACTCAATGACGTCATGACGTCACAATGGTTAGTGATGATAAAGACATTGATCTTGATTGATTTACTGTAAAACTGACGGAGAAAGGTTAGAAAGGGAACGCCCTCTCTCAGCAACACCATCTCACACCGACAAAGTAACCCGAAATCCC
>JAWPHD010024077.1:0-20281 GCA_037043455.1 Cyrtodaria siliqua
ATATATTCAGTCCTTATGCATATATATTACGTTCTTACGCATATATATTCCGTTCTTACGCATACATATTCCGTTCTTACGCATATATATTCAGTTCTTACACATATATATATTCAGTTCTTACACATATATATTCAGTTCTTAGGCATATATATTCCGTTCTTACGCATATATATTCCGTTCTCATGCATATATATTCCGTTCTTAGGCATATATATTCCGTTCTTACACATATATATTCCGTTCTTACACATATATACTCCGTTCTTACAAATATTTATACAGTTCTTACACATATATATTCAGTACTTACACATATATATTCAGTTCTTACGCATATACATTCCGTTCTTACGCATATATATTCAGTTCTCACACATATATATTCAGTTCTTACGCATATATATACCGTTCTTACGCATATATATTCAGTTCTTTCGCATATATATTCAGTTCTTACGCATATATATTCCGTTCTTATGCATATATATTCAGTTCTTACACATATATATTCATTTCTTACACATATATATTCCGTTCTTACGCATATATATTCCATTCTTACGCATATATATTCCGTTCTTACGCATATATATTCCGTTCTTACGCATATATATTCCGTTCTTACGAATATATATTCAGTTCTTACGCATATATATTCAGTTCTTACACATATATATTCAGTTCGTACACATATATATTCCGTTCTTACGCATATATATTCAGTTCTTATACATATATATTCAGTTCTTACACATATATGTTCAGTTCTGACACATATATATTCAGTTCTTACTCATATATATTCCTTTCTTACGCATATATGTTCCGTTCTTACACATATATATTCAGTTCTTACAAATATATATTCCGTTCTTACGCATATATATTCAGTTCTTAGGCATATATATTCAGTTCTTACACATATATATTCAGTTCTTACACATATATATTCAGTTCTTACACACATATATACAGTTCTTACACATATATATTCAGTTCTTACTCATATATATTCCGTTCTTACGCATATATATTCCGTTCTTACACATATATATTCAGTTCTTACACATATATATTCAGTTCTTACACATATATATTCAGTTCTTACACATATATATTCAGTTCTTTCCCATATATATTCCGTTCTTACGCATATATATTCCGTTCTTACGCATATATATTCCGTTTTTACGCATATATTCAATTCTTACCCATATATTCAGTTCTTACGCATATATACTCCGATCTTACACATATATATTCAGTTCTTATACATATATATTCAGTTCTTACACATATATTTTCAGTTCTTACACATATATATTCAGTTCTAACACATATATATTCAGTTCTTACAAATATATATTCCGTTCTTACGCATATATATTCAGTTCTTAGGCATATATATTCAGTTCTTACGCATATATATTCAGTCCTTATGCATATATATTCCGTTCTTACGCATATATATTCCGTTCTTACGCATAAATATTCAGTTCTTAGGCATATATATTCCGTTCTTTCGCATATAAATTCAGTAGTTACACATATATATTCCGTTCTTACACATATATATTCAGTTCTTACACATATATATTCAGTTCTTACACATTATATTCAGTTCTTTCGCATATATATTCCGTTCTTACACATATATATTCAGTTCTAACACATCTATATTCCGTTCTTACGCATATATATTCCGTTCTTACGCATATATATTCCGTTCTTACGCATATATATTCCGTTCTTACGCATATATATTCCGTTCTTACGCATACATATTCCGTTCTTACGCATATATATTCAGTTCTTACACATATATATATTCAGTTCTTACACATATATATTCAGTTCTTAGGCATATATATTCCGTTCTTACGCATATATATTCCGTTCTCATGCATATATATTCCGTTCTTAGGCATATATATTCCGTTCTTACGCATATATATTCAGTTCTTACACATATATATTCAGTTCTTACACATATATATTCAGTTCTTACACATATATATTCAGTTCTTACACATATATATTCCGTTCTTACACATATATACTCCGTTCTTACACATATTTATACAGTTCTTACACATATATATTCAGTACTTACACATATATATTCAGTTCTTACGCATATACATTCCGTTCTTACGCATATATATTCAGTTCTCACACATATATACTCAGTTCTTACGCATATATATACCGTTCTTACGCATATATATTCAGTTCTTTCGCATATATATTCAGTTCTTACGCATATATATTCCGTTCTTACGCATATATATTCAGTTCATACGCATATATATTCCGTTCTTACGCATATATATTCCGTTCTTACACATATATATTCAGTTCTTACACATATATATTCAGTTCTTACACATATATATTCAGTTCTTACACATATATATTCAGTTCTTTCCCATATATATTCCGTTCTTACGCATATATATTCCGTTCTTACGCATATATATTCCGTTTTTACGCATATATTCAATTCTTACCCATATATTCAGTTCTTACGCATATATACTCCGATCTTACACATATATATTCAGTTCTTATACATATATATTCAGTTCTTACACATATATTTTCAGTTCTTACACATATATATTCAGTTCTAACACATATATATTCAGTTCTTACAAATATATATTCCGTTCTTACGCATATATATTCAGTTCTTAGGCATATATATTCAGTTCTTACGCATATATATTCAGTCCTTATGCATATATATTCCGTTCTTACGCATATATATTCCGTTCTTACGCATAAATATTCAGTTCTTAGGCATATATATTCCGTTCTTTCGCATATAAATTCAGTAGTTACACATATATATTCCGTTCTTACACATATATATTCAGTTCTTACACATATATATTCAGTTCTTACACATTATATTCAGTTCTTTCGCATATATATTCCGTTCTTACACATATATATTCAGTTCTAACACATCTATATTCCGTTCTTACGCATATATATTCCGTTCTTACGCATATATATTCCGTTCTTACGCATATATATTCCGTTCTTACGCATATATATTCCGTTCTTACGCATACATATTCCGTTCTTACGCATATATATTCAGTTCTTACACATATATATATTCAGTTCTTACACATATATATTCAGTTCTTAGGCATATATATTCCGTTCTTACGCATATATATTCCGTTCTCATGCATATATATTCCGTTCTTAGGCATATATATTCCGTTCTTACGCATATATATTCAGTTCTTACACATATATATTCAGTTCTTACACATATATATTCAGTTCTTACACATATATATTCAGTTCTTACACATATATATTCCGTTCTTACACATATATACTCCGTTCTTACACATATTTATACAGTTCTTACACATATATATTCAGTACTTACACATATATATTCAGTTCTTACGCATATACATTCCGTTCTTACGCATATATATTCAGTTCTCACACATATATACTCAGTTCTTACGCATATATATACCGTTCTTACGCATATATATTCAGTTCTTTCGCATATATATTCAGTTCTTACGCATATATATTCCGTTCTTACGCATATATATTCAGTTCATACGCATATATATTCCGTTCTTACGCATATATATTCAGTTCTTACGCATATATATTTAGTTCTTTCGCATATATATTCAGTTCGTACACATATATATTCAGTTCTTACACATATATATTCAATTCTAACACATATATATTCAGTTCATACAAATATATATTCCGTTCTTACGCATATATATTCAGTTCTTAGGCATATATATTCAGTTCTTACGCATATATATTCAGTCCTTATGCATATATATTCCGTTCTTACGCATATATATTCCGTTCTTACGTATAAATATTCAGTTCTTAGGCAGATATATTCCGTTCTTACGCATATATATTGAGTTCTTACACATATATATTCCGTTCTTACACATATATTCAGTTCTTACACATATATTCAGTTCTTACACATATATATTAAGTTCTTTCGCATATATATTCCGTTCTTACAAATATATATTCAGTTCTAACACAACTATATTCCGTTCTTACACATATATATTCCGTTCTTACGCATATATATTCCGTTCTTACGCATATATATTCCGTTCTTACGCATATATATTCCGTTCTTACGCATACATATTCCGTTCTTACGCATATATATTCAGTTCTTACACATATATATATTCAGTTCTTACACATATATATTCAGTTCTTAGGCATATATACATGTATTCCGTTCTTACGCATATATATTCCGTTCTCATGCATATATATTCCGTTCTTAGGCATATATATTCCGTTCTTACGCATATATATTCAGTTCTTACACATATATTCAGTTCTTACACATATATTCAGTTCTTACACATATATATTCAGTTCTTACTCATGTACATTTCGTTCTTACACATATATATTCCGTTCTTACACATATATATTCAGTTCTTACACATAAATATTCAGTACTTACACATATATATTCAGTTCTTACGCATATACATTCCGTTCTTACGCATATATATTCAGTTCTTACACATATATATTCAGTTCTTACGCATATATATACCGTTCTTACGCATATATATTCAGTTCTTTCGCATATATATTCAGTTCTTACGCATATATATTCCGTTCTTACGCATATATATTCAGTTCTTACACATATATATTCATTTCTTACACATATATATTCCGTTCTTACGCATATATATTCCATTCTTACGCATATATATTCCGTTCTTACGCATATATATTCCGTTCTTACGCATATATATTCAGTTCTTACGCATATATATTCAGTTCTTACGCATATATTTTCAGTTCTTACGCATATACATTCAGTTCTTACACATATATATTCAGTTCTTACACATATATTTTCAGTTCTTACACATATATATACAGTTCTTACACAAATATATTCAGTTCTTACACATATATATTCAGTTCTGACGCATATATTCCGTTCTTACGCATATATATACAGTTCTTACGCATATATATTCAGTTGTTACACATATATATTCAGTTCTTACACATATATATTCAACTCTTACGCATATATATTCAGTTCTTACACATATATATTCCGTTCTGATGCATATATATTCAGTTCTTACTCATATATATTCCGTTCTTACGCATATATATTCCTTTCTTACACATATATATTCAGTTCTTACACATATATATTCAGTTCTTACACATATATATTCAGTTCTTACACATATATATTCAGTTCTTACACATATATGTTCAGTTCTTACACATATATATTCAGTTCTTACTCATATATATTCCGTTCTTACGCATATATATTCCGTTCTTACACATATATATTCAGTTCTTACACATATATATTCAGTTCTTACACATATATATTCAGTTCTTACACATATATATTCAGTTCTTTCCCATATATATTCCGTTCTTACGCATATATATTCCGTTCTTACGCATATATATTCCGTTTTTACGCATATATTCAGTTCTTACGCATATATTCAGTCCTTACGCATATATACTCCGTTCTTACACATATATATTCAGTTCTTACACATATATATTCAGTTCTTACATATATATTTTCAGTTCTTACACATATATATTCAGTTCTTACACATATATATTCAGTTCTTACAAATATATATTCCGTTCTTACGCATATATATTCAGTTCTTACGCATATATATTCAGTCCTTATGCATATATATTCCGTTCTTACGCATATATATTCCGTTCTTACGCATAAATATTCAGTTCTTAGGCATATATATTCCGTTCTTACGCATATAAATTCAGTAGTTACACATATATATTCCGTTCTTACACATATATATTCAGTTCTTACACATATATATTCAGTTCTTACACATATATATTCAGTTCTTTCGCATATATATTCCGTTCTTACACATATATATTCAGTTCTAACACATCTATATTCCGTTCTTACGCATATATATTCCGTTCTTACTCATATATATTCCGTTCTTACGCATACACATTCCGTTCTTACGCATATATATTCAGTTCTTACACATATATATATTCAGTTCTTACACATATATATTCAGTTCTTAGGCATATATATTCCGTTCTTACGCATATATATTCCGTTCTCATGCATATATATTCCGTTCTTAGGCATATATATTCCGTTCTTACGCATATATATTCAGTTCTTACACATATATATTCAGTTCTTACACATATATATTCATTTCTTACACATATATATTCCGTTCTTACGCATATATATTCCATTTTTACGCATATATATTCCGTTCTTACGCATATATATTCCGTTCTTACGCATATATATTCCGTTCTTACGCATATATATTCCGTTCATACGCATATATATTCAGTTCTTACGCATATATTTTCAGTTCTTACACATATATATACAGTTCTTACACATATAAATTCAGTTCTTACACATATATATTCAGTTCTTACGCATATATTCCGTTCTTACGCATATATATTCAGTTCTTACGCATATATATTCAGTTCTTACGCATTGATTTTCAGTTTTTACGCATATCTATTCAGTTGTTAAAAATATATATTCAGTTCTTACAAATATATATTCAGTTCTTACTCATATATATTCAGTTTTTACACATATATATTCCGTTCTGATGCATATATATTCAGTTCTTACACATATATATTTAGTTCTTACGCATATATATTCAGTTCTTTCGCATATATATTCAGTTCTTACGCATATATATTCCGTTCTTACACATGTATATTCAGTTCTTACACATATATATTCAGTTCTTACACATATATATTCAGTTCTTACACATATATATTCAGTTCTTACACATATATATTCAGTTCTTACGCATATATTCCGGTCTTACGCATATATATTCCTTTCTTACGCATATATATTCCGTTCTTACGCATATATATTCAGTTCTTAGGCATATATATTCCGTTCTTACGCATATATATTCAGTTCTTACACATATATATTCAGTTCTTACACATATATATTCAGTTCTTACGCATATATATTCAGTTCTTACACATATATATTCAGTTCTTACACGTATATATTCAGTTCTTACACATATAAATTCAGTTCTTACACATATATATTCAGTTCTTACACATATATATTCCGTTCTTACGCATATATATTCAGTTCTTACACATATATTTTCAGTTCTTACACATATATATTCAGTTCTTACACACATATATTCAGTTCTTACTCATATATATTCCATTCTTACGCATATATATTCCGTTCTTACACATATATATTCAGTTCTTACACATATATATTCAGTTCTTACGCATACATATTCCGTTCTTACGCATATATATTCAGTTCTTACACATATATATTCAGTTCTTACACATATATATTCAGTTCTTACACATATATATTCAGTTCTGACACATATATATTCAGTTCTTACACATATTTATTCAGTTCTTACGCATATATATTCCGTTCTTACGCATATATATTCAGTTCTTACACATATATATTCAGTTCTTACACATATATGTTCACTTCTTACACATTCAGTTCTGATGCATATATAGTCAGTTCTTACTCATATCTATTCCGTTCTTACGCATATATATTCAGTTCTTAGGCATATATATTCCGTTCTTACGCATATATATTCAGTTCTTACACATATATATTCAGTTCTTACACATATATATTCAGTTCTGACACATATATATTCAGTTCTTACACATATATATTCAGTTCTTACGCATATATATTCCGTTCTTACGCATATATATTCAGTTCTTACACATATATATTCAGTTCTTACACATATATGTTCACTTCTTACACATATATATTCAGTTCTTACTCATATATATTCCGTTCTTATGCATATATATTCCGATCTTACACATATATATTCAGTTCTTACACATATATATTCAGTTCTTACACCTATATATATTCAGTTCTTACACATATATATTCAGTTAATTTCCCATATATATTCCGTTCTTACGCATATATATTCCGTTCTTACGCATATATATTCCGTTTTTACGCATATATTCAGTTTTTACGCATACATTCAGTTCTTACGCATATATACTCCGTTCTTACTCATATATATTCACTTCTTACGCATATATATTCAGTTCTTACACATATATATTCAGTTCTTACGCATATATATTCCGTTCTTACGCATATATATTCAGTTCTTACGCATATATATTCAGTTCTTTCGCATATATATTCAGTTCGTACACATATATATTCAGTTCTTACACATATATATTCAGTTCTTACACATATATATTCCATTCTTACGCATATATACTCCGTTCTTACACATATATATTCAGTTCTTACACATATATATTCCGTTCTTACGCATATATATTCAGTTGTTACACATATATATTCAGTTCTTACACATATATATATTCAGTTCTTACACATATATATTCAGTTCTTACACATATATATTCAGTTCTTACACATATATATTCAGTTCTTACACATATATATTCAGTTCTTACACATATATATTCCGTTCTTACGCATATATATTCAGTTCTTACACATATATATTCAGTTCTTACACATATATATTCAGTACTTACACATATATATTCAGTTCTTACACATACATTCAGTTCTTACACATATATATTCAGTTCTTACACATATATATTCAGTTCTTACGCATATATATTCCGTTCTTACGCATATATATTCCGTTCTTACGCATATATATTCAGTTCTTACACATATATATTCCGTTCTTACACATATATATTCAGTTCTTACGAATATATTCAGTTCTTACGCATATATATTCAGTTCTTACACATATATATTCAGTTCTTACAAATATATATTCAGTTCTTACGCATATATATTAAGTTCTTACAAATATATATTCCGTTCTTACGCATATAAATTCAGTTCTTAGGCTTATATATTCAGTTCTTACGCATATATATTCAGTTCTTACACATATATATTCAGTTCTTACGCATATATATTCCGTTCTTACGCATATATATTCAGTTCGTAGGCATATATATTCAGTTATTTCGCATATATATTCAGTTCGTACACATATATATTCAGTTCTTACACATATATATTCAATTCTTACACATATATATTCAGTTCATACAAATATATATTCCGTTCTTACGCATATATATTCAGTTCATATGCATATATATTCAGTTCTTAAGCAAATATATTCAGTCCTTATGCATATATATTCCGTTCTTACGCATATATATTCCGTTCTTACGTATAAATATTCAGTTCTTAGGCAGATATATTCCGTTCTTACGCATATATATTCAGTTCTTACACATATATATTCCGTTCTTACACATATATTCAGTTCTTACACATATATTCAGTTCTTAAACATATATATTAAGTTCTTTCGCATATATATTCCGTTCTTACAAATATATTTTCAGTTCTAACACAACTATATTCCGTTCTTACGCATATATATTCCGTTCTTACGCATATATATTCCGTTCTTACGCATATATATTCCGTTCTTACGCATATATATTCCGTTCTTACGCATACATATTCCGTTCTTACGCATATATATTCAGTTCTTACACATATATATATTCAGTTCTTACACATATATATTCAGTTCTTAGGCATATATATTCCGTTCTTACGCATATATATTCCGTTCTCATGCATATATATTCCGTTCTTAGGCATATATATTCCGTTCTTACGCATATATATTCAGTTCTTACACATATATATTCAGTTCTTACACATATATGTTCAGTTCTTACACATATATATACAGTTCTTACACATATATATTCAGTTCTTACACATATATATTCAGTTCTTACGCATATATTCCGTTCTTACGCATATATATACAGTTCTTACGCATATATATTCAGTTGTTACACATATATATTCAGTTCTTACACATATATATTCAATTCTTACGCATATATATTCAGTTCTTACACATATATATTCCGTTCTGATGCATATATATTCAGTTCTTACACATATATATTCAGTTCTTACGCATATATATTCAGTTCTTTCGCTTATATATTCAGTTCTTACGCATATATATTCCGTTCTTACACATATATATTCAGTTCTTACACATATATATTCCGTTCTTACGCATATATATTCCGTTCTTACCCATAGATATTCCGTTCTTACGCATATATATTCCGTTCTTACGCATATATATTCAGTTCTTACACATATATATTCCGTTCTTACACATATATTCAGTTCTTACACATATATTCATTTCTTACACATATATATTAAGTTCTTTCGCATATATATTCCGTTCTTACAAATATATATTCAGTTCTAACACAACTATATTCCGTTCTTACGCATATATATTCCGTTCTTACGCATATATATTCCGTTCTTACGCATATATATTCCGTTCTTACGCATATATATTCCGTTCTAACGCATACATATTCCGTTCTTACGCATATATATTCAGTTCTTACACATATATATATTCAGTTCTTACACATATATATTCAGTTCTTAGGCATATATATGCCGTTCTTACGCATATATATTCCGTTCTCATGCATATATATTCCGTTCTTAGGCATATATATTCCGTTCTTACGCATATATATTCAGTTCTTACACATATATATTCAGTTCTTACACATATATTTTCAGTTCTTACACATATATATACAGTTCTTACACATATATATTCAGTTCTTACACATATATATTCAGTTCTTACGCATATATTCCGTTCTTACGCATATATATACAGTTCTTACGCATATATATTCAGTTGTTACGAATATATATTCAGTTCTTACACATATATATTCAATTCTTACGCATATATATTTAGTTCTTACAGATATATATTCCGTTCTGATGCATATATATTCAGTTCTTACACATATATATTCAGTTCTTACGCATATATATTCAGTTCTTTCGCTTATATATTCAGTTCTTACGCATATATATTCCGTTCTTACACATATATATTCAGTTCTTACACATATATATTCCGTTCTTACGCTTATATATTCCGTTCTTACGCATAGATATTCCGTTCTTACGCATATATATTCCGTTCTTACGCATATATATTCCGTTCTTACGCATATATATTCAGTTCTTAGGCATATATGTTCCGTTCTTACACATATATATTCATTTCTTACACATATATATTCAGTTCTTACACATATATATTCCGTTCTTACGCATATAGATTCCGTTCTTACGCATACATATTCCGTTCTTACGCATATATATTCCGTTCTTACGCATATATATTCCGTTCTTACGCATACATATTCCGTTCTTACGCATATATATTCAGTTCTTACACATATATATATTCAGTTCTTACACATATATATTCAGTTCTTAGACATATATATTCCGTTCTTACGCATATATATTCCGTTCTCATGCATATATATTCCGTTCTTAGGCATATATATTCCGTTCTTACGCATATATATTCAGTTCTTACACATATATTCAGTTCGTACACATATATATTCAGTTCTTACACATATATATTCAGTTCTTACCCATATATATTCCGTTCTTACACATATATATTCCGTTCTTACACATATATATTCCGTTCTTACACATATATATTCAGTACTTACACATATATATTCCGTTCTTACGCATATACATTCCGTTCTTACGCATATATATTCAGTTCTTACACATATATATTCAGTTCTTACGCATATATATACCGTTCTTACGCATATATATTCAGTTCTTTCGCATATATATTCAGTTCTTACACATATATATTCAGTTCTTACCCATATATATTCCGTTCTTACGGATATATGTTCCGTTCTTACGCATATATATTCCGTTTTTACGCGTATATTCAGTTCTTACGCATATGTTCAGTTCTTACGCATATATACTCCATTCTTACACATATATGTTCAGTTCTTACACATATATATTCAGTTCTTACACATATATATTCAGTTCTTACACATATATATTCAGTTCATACACATATATATTCAGTTCTTACAAATATATATTCAGTTCTTACGCATATATATTCAGTTCTTATACATATATATTCCATTCTTACGTATATATATTCCGTTCTTACACATATATATTCAGTACTTACACATATATATTCCGTTCTTACGCATATATATTCATTTCTTACACATATATATTCAGTTCTTACACATATATATTCAGTTCTTACACATATATATTCAGTTCTTACACATAGATATTCAGTTCTTACACATATATATTCAGTTCTTACACATATATATTCAGTTCTTACACATATATATTCAGTTCTTACACATATATATTCAGTTCCTACGCATATATATTCCATTCTTACGCATATATATTCCGTTCTTACACATATATATTCAGTACTTACACATATATATTCCGTTCTTACGCATATATATTTAGTTCTTACACATATATATTCAGTTCTTACACATATATATTCAGTTCTTACACATATATATTCAGTTCTTACACATAGTTATTCATTTCTTACACATATATATTCAGTTCTTACACATATATATTGAGTTCTTACACATATATATTCAGTTCTTACGCATATATATTCAGTTCTTACACATATATATTTCGTTCTTACACATATATATTCAGTTCTTACACATATATATTTAGTTCTTACACATATATATTCCGTTCTTACGCATATATATTCCGTTTTTACGCATATATTGAGTTCTTACACATATATATTCAGTTCTTACGCATATATATTCAGTTCTTACACATATATATTTCGTTCTTACACATATATATTCAGTTCTTACACATATATATTCAGTTCTTACACATATATATTCAGTTCTTACACATATATACTCAGTTCTTACACATATATATTGAGTTCTTACAAATATATATTCCATTCTTACACATATATAATAATTTCTTACACATATATATTCAGTTATTACAAATATATATTCCTTTCTTACGCATATATATTCAGTTCTTACGCATATATTCAGTCCTTACGCATATATATTCAGTTCTTACACATATATATTCAGTTCTTACGCATATATATTCAGTTCTTACAAATATATATTCCATTCTTACGCATATATATTCCGTTCTTACACATATATATTCAGTACTTACACATATATATTCCGTTCTTACGCATATATATTCAGTTCTTACACATATATATTCAGTTCTTACACATATATATTCAGTTCTTACACATATATATTCAGTTCTTACACATAGATATTCAGTTCTTACACATATATATTCAGTTCTTACACATATATATTGAGTTCTTACACATATATATTCAGTTCTTACACATATATATTCAGTTCTTACGCATATATATTCAGTTCTTACACATATATATTCAGTTCTTCCACATATATATTCAGTTCTTACGCATATATATTCCGTTCTTACGCATATATATTCCGTTCTTACGCACATATATTCCGTTCTTACGCATATATATTCAGTTCTTACACATATATATTCCGTACTTACACATATATATTAAGTTCTTACACATATATATTCAGTTCTTACACATATATATTCAGCTCTTACACATATATAATCAGTTCTTACACATATATATTCAGTTCTTACAAATATATATTCCGTTCTTACGCATATATATTCAGTTCTTACAAATATATTCAGTTCTTACGCATATATATTCAGTTCTTACACATATATATTCAGTTCTTACACATATATATTCAGTTCTTACGCATATATATTCAGTTCTTACACATATATATTCAGTTCTTACACATATATATTCAGTTCTTACACATATATATTCAGTTCTTACACATATATATTCAGTTCTTACACATATATATTCAGTTCTTACACATATATATTCCGTTCTTACGCATATATATTCAGTTCTTACACATATATATTCAGTTCTAACACATATATATTCAGTTCTTACACATATATTTTCAGTTCTTACTCATATATATTTCGTTCTTACTCATATATATACCGTTCTTACACATATATATTCAGTACTTACACATATATATTCAGTTCTTACACATATATATTCAGTTCTTACACATATATATTTAGTTCTTACCCATATATATTCCGTTCTTACGCATATATGTTCCGTTCTTACGCATATATATTCCGTTTTTACGCATATATTCAGTTCTTACGCATATATTCAGTTCTTACGCATATATACTTCGTTCTTACACATATATATTCAGTTCTTACACATATATATTTAGTTCTTACACATATATATTCAGTTCTTACACATATATAATCAGTTCTTACACATATATTTTCAGTTCTTACTCATATATATTCCGTACTTACGCATATATATTCCGTTCTTACACATATATATTCAGTACTTACACATATATATTCAGTTCTTACACATATATATTCAGTTCTTACACATATATATTCAGTTCTTACCCATATATATTCCGTTCTTACGCATATATCTTCCGTTCTTACGCATATATATTCCGTTTTTACGCATATATTCAGTTCTTACGCATATGTTCAGTTCTTACGCATATATACTCCATTCTTACACATATATATTCAGTTCTTACACATATATATTCAGTTCTTACAAATATATATTCCGTTCTTACGCATATATATTCAGTTCTTACGAATATATTCAGTTCTTACGCATATATATTCAGTTCTTACACATATATATTCAGTTCTTACACATATATATTCAGTTCTTACGCATATATATTCAGTTCTTACACATATATATTCAGTTCTTACACATATATATTCAGTTCTTACACATATATATTCAGTTCTTAAACATATATATTCAGTTCTTACACATATATATTCCGTTCTTACGCATATATATTCAGTTCTTACACATATATATTCAGTTCTTACACATATATATTCAGTTCTTACACAAATATTTTCAGTTCTTTCACATATATATTCAGTTCTTACACATATATATTCAGTTCTTACACATATATATTCAGTTCTTAAACATATATATTCAGTTCTTACACATATATATTCCGTTCTTACGCATATATATTCAGTTCTTACACATATATATTCAGCTCTTACACGTATATATTCCGTTCTTACGCATATATATTCAGTTCTTACACATATATATTCAGCTCTTACACATATATTTTCAGTTCTTACTCAAATATATTCCGTTCTTACGCATATATATTCCGTTCTTACACATATATATTCAGTACTTACACATATATATTCAGTTCTTACACATATATATTCAGTTCTTACACATATATATTCAGTTCTTACCCATATCTATTCCGTTCTTATCCATATATGTTCCGTTCTTACGCATTTATATTCCGTTTTTACGCATATATTCCGTTCTTACGTATATATTCAGTTCTTACGCATATATACTCCGTTCTTACACATATATATTCAGTTCTTACACATATATATTCAGTTCTTACACATATATATTCAGTTCTTACACATATATATTCAGTTCTTACACATATATTTTCAGTTCTTACTCATATATATTCCGTTCTTACGCATATATATTCCGTTCTTGCACATATATATTCAGTCCTTAGACATATATATTCAGTTCTTACACATATATATTCAGTTCTTACACATATATATTCAGTTCATACACATATATATTCAGTTCTTACAAATATATATTCAGTTCTTACGCATATATATTCAGTTCTTACGCATATATTCAGTTCTTACGCATATATATTCAGTTCTTACACATATATATTCAGTTCTTACGCATATATATTCAGTTCTTACACATATATATTCCATTCTTACGCATATATATTCCGTTCTTACACATATATATTCCGTTCTTACACATATATATTCCGTTCTTACACATATATATTCAGTACTTACACATATATATTCCGTTCTTACGCATATATATTCAGTTCTTACACATATATATTCAGTTCTTACACATATATATTCAGTTCTTACACATATATATTCAGTTCTTACTCATAGTTATTCATTTCTTACACATATATATTCAGTTCTTACACATATATATTGAGTTCTTACACATATATATTCAGTTCTTACACATATATATTCAGTTCTTACGCATATATATTCAGTTCTTACACATATATATTTCGTTCTTACACATATATATTCAGTTCTTACACATATATATTCAGTTCTTACACATATATATTCCGTTCTTACGCATATATATTCCGTTTTTACACATATATTCAGTTCTTACGCATATATTCAGTTCTTACACATATATACTCCGTTCTTACACATATATTTTCAGTTCTAACACATATATACTCAGTTCTTACACATATATATTGAGTTCTTACAAATATATATTCAGTTCTTACACATATATAATCATTTCTTACACATATATATTCAGTTCTTACAAATATATATTCCGTTCTTATGCATATATATTCAGTTCTTACAAATATATTCAGTCCTTACGCATATATATTCAGTTCTTACACATATATATTCAGTTCTTACACATATATATTCAGTTCTTACACATATATATTCCATTCTTACGCATATATATTCCGTTCTTACACATATATATTCAGTACTTACACATATATATTCCGTTCTTACGCATATATATTCAGTTCTTACACATATATATTCAGTTCTTACACATATATATTCAGTTCTTACACATATATATTCAGTTCTTACACATAGATATTTAGTTCTTACACATATATATTCAGTTCTTACACATATATATTGAGTTCTTACACATATATATTCAGTTCTTACACATATATATTCAGTTCTTACGCATATATATTCAGTTCTTACACATATATATTTCGTTCTTACACATATATTCAGTTCTTACACATATATATTCAGTTCTTACACATATATATTCAGTTCTTACACATATATATTCAGTTCTTACGCATATATATTCAGTTCTTACACATATATATTTCGTTCTTACACATATATATTCAGTTCTTACACATATATATTCAGTTCTTACACATATATATTCAGTTCTTACACATATATATTCAGTTCTTACACATATATATTCAGTTCTTACGCATATATATTCCGTTCTTACGCATATATATTCCGTTCTTACGCACATATATTCCGTTCTTACGCATATATATTCCGTTCTTACACATATATATTTAGTACTTACACATATATATTCAGTTCTTACACATATATATTCAGTTCTTACACATATATATTCAGTTCTTACCCATATATATTCCGTTCTTACGCATATATCTTCCGTTCTTACGCATATATATTCCGTTTTTACGCATATATTCAGTTCTTACGCATATGTTCAGTTCTTACGCATATATACTCCATTCTTACACATATATATTCAGTTCTTACACATATATATTCAGTTCTTACAAATATATATTCCGTTCTTACGCATATATATTCAGTTCTTACGAATATATTCAGTTCTTACGCATATATATTCAGTTCTTACACATATATATTCCGTTCTTACACATATATATTCAGTACTTACACATATATATTCCGTTCTTACGCATATATATTCAGTTCTTACACATATATATTCAGTTCTTACACATATATATTCAGTTCTTACACATATATATTCAGTTCTTACTCATAGTTATTCATTTCTTACACATATATATTCAGTTCTTACACATATATATTGAGTTCTTACACATATATATTCAGTTCTTACACATATATATTCAGTTCTTACGCATATATATTCAGTTCTTACACATATATATTTCGTTCTTACACATATATATTCAGTTCTTACACATATATATTCAGTTCTTACACATATATATTCCGTTCTTACGCATATATATTCCGTTTTTACACATATATTCAGTTCTTACGCATATATTCAGTTCTTACACATATATACTCCGTTCTTACACATATATTTTCAGTTCTAACACATATATACTCAGTTCTTACACATATATATTGAGTTCTTACAAATATATATTCAGTTCTTACACATATATAATCATTTCTTACACATATATATTCAGTTCTTACAAATATATATTCCGTTCTTATGCATATATATTCAGTTCTTACAAATATATTCAGTCCTTACGCATATATATTCAGTTCTTACACATATATATTCAGTTCTTACACATATATATTCAGTTCTTACACATATATATTCCATTCTTACGCATATATATTCCGTTCTTAAACATATATATTCAGTACTTACACATATATATTCCGTTCTTACGCATATATATTCAGTTCTTACACATATATATTCAGTTCTTACACATATATATTCAGTTCTTACACATATATATTCAGTTCTTACACATATATATTCAGTTCTTACACATAGATATTTAGTTCTTACACATATATATTCAGTTCTTACACATATATATTGAGTTCTTACACATATATATTCAGTTCTTACACATATATATTCAGTTCTTACGCATATATATTCAGTTCTTACACATATATATTTCGTTCTTACACATATATTCAGTTCTTACACATATATATTCAGTTCTTACACATATATATTCAGTTCTTACACATATATATTCAGTTCTTACGCATATATATTCAGTTCTTACACATATATATTTCGTTCTTACACATATATATTCAGTTCTTACACATATATATTCAGTTCTTACACATATATATTCAGTTCTTACACATATATATTCAGTTCTTACACATATATATTCAGTTCTTACGCATATATATTCCGTTCTTACGCATATATATTCCGTTCTTACGCACATATATTCCGTTCTTACGCATATATATTCCGTTCTTACACATATATATTCAGTACTTACACATATATATTCAGTTCTTACACATATATATTCAGTTCTTACACATATATATTCAGTTCTTACCCATATATATTCCGTTCTTACGCATATATCTTCCGTTCTTACGCATATATATTCCGTTTTTACGCATATATTCAGTTCTTACGCATATGTTCAGTTCTTACGCATATATACTCCATTCTTACACATATATATTCAGTTCTTACACATATATATTCAGTTCTTACAAATATATATTCCGTTCTTACGCATATATATTCAGTTCTTACGAATATATTCAGTTCTTACGCATATATATTCAGTTCTTACACATATATATTCAGTTCTTACACATATATATTGAGTTCTTACACATATATATTCAGTTCTTACACATATATATTCAGTTCTTACGCATATATATTCAGTTCTTACACATATATATTTCGTTCTTACACATATATATTCAGTTCTTACACATATATATTCAGTTCTTACACATATATATTCCGTTCTTACGCATATATATTCCGTTTTTACACATATATTCAGTTCTTACGCATATATTCAGTTCTTACACATATATACTCCGTTCTTACACATATATTTTCAGTTCTAACACATATATACTCAGTTCTTACACATATATATTGAGTTCTTACAAATATATATTCAGTTCTTACACATATATAATCATTTCTTACACATATATATTCAGTTCTTACAAATATATATTCCGTTCTTACGCATATATATTCAGTTCTTACGCATATATTCAGTCCTTACGCATATATATTCAGTTCTTACACATATATATTCAGTTCTTACGCATATATATTCAGTTCTTACACATATATATTCCATTCTTACGCATATATATTTCGTTCTTACACATATATATTCAGTACTTACACATATATATTCCGTTCTTACGCATATATATTCAGTTCTTACACATATATATTCAGTTCTTACACATATATATTCAGTTCTTACACATATATATTCAGTTCTTACACATAGATATTTAGTTCTTACACATATATATTCAGTTCTTACACATATATATTGAGTTCTTACACATATATATTCAGTTCTTACACATATATATTCAGTTCTTACGCATATATATTCAGTTCTTACACATATATATTTCGTTCTTACACATATATTCAGTTCTTACACATATATATTCAGTTCTTACACATATATATTCAGTTCTTACACATATATATTCAGTTCTTACGCATATATATTCAGTTCTTACACATATATATTTCGTTCTTACACATATATATTCAGTTCTTACACATATATATTCAGTTCTTACACATAT
>JAWPHD010024078.1:0-20280 GCA_037043455.1 Cyrtodaria siliqua
TCTTACACATATATTCCGATCTTACGCATATATATTCAGTTCTTACGCAATATATATTCAGTTCTTACACATATATTTTTAGCTCTTACACATATATATTCAGTTCTTACACATATATATTCAGTTCTTACACATATATATTCCGTTCTAACACTATATATATTCAGTTCTTTCACATATATATCTCAGTTCATACACATATATATTCCTTTCTTACGTATATATATTCAGTTCTTACACATATATATGCAGTTCTTACACAAATATATCAGTTCTTACACATATATATTCCTTTCTTACGTATATATATTCAGTTCTTACACATATATATGCAGTTCTTACACAAATATATTCAGTTCTTACACATATATTCAGTTCTTACGCATATAATCAGTTCTCTACGCATATATTCAGTTCTGACGCATATATATTCAGCTCTTACACATATATATTCAGTTCTTACACACTATACATTCAGTTCTTACACATATATATTCAGTTCTTACACATATATATTCAGTTCTTACACATATATATTCAGTTCTTACGCATATATTCCGTTCTTATGCATATATTTCATTTCTTACACATATATATTCAGTTCTTACACATATATATTCAGTTCTTATACATATATATTCAGTTCTTACACATATATATTTCGTTCTTACGCATATATATTCAGTTCTTACACATATATATTCAGTTCTTACACATATATATTCAGTTCTTACGCATATATATTCCGTTCATACGCATATATTAGTTCTTACGCATATATTCAGTTCTTACACATATATATTCAGTTCTTACACATATATATTTAGTTCTTACGCATATATATTCCGTTCTTAAGCATATAAATTCAGTTCTTACGCATATATATTCAGTTCCTTACGCATATATATTCAGTTCTTATGCATATATATTCAGTTCTTACACATATATATTCAGTTCTTACACATATATATTCCGTTCTTACGCATATATATTCAATTCTTACACATATATATGCAGTTCTTACACAAATATATTCAGTTCTTACACATATATATTCAGTTTTTACGCATATATTCAGTTCTTACACATATATTCAGTTCTTACGCATATATATTCAATTCTTACGCATATATGTCCAGTTCTTACACATATATTCCGATCTTACGCATATATATTCAGTTCTTACGCATATATATTCAGTTCTTACACATATATATTTAGCTCTTACACATATATATTCAGTTCTTACACATATATATTCAGTTCTTACACATATATATTCCGTTCTAACACATATATATTCAGTTCTTACACATATATTCTGTTCTTACGCATATATATTCAATTATTACGCATATATGTTCAGTTCTTACACATATATTCCGATCTTACGCATATATATTCAGTTCTTACGCATATATATTCAGTTCTCTACACATATATATTCAGCTCTTACACATATATATTCAGTTCTTACACATATATATTCAGTTCTTACACACATATATATCAGTTCTAACACATATATATTCAGTTCTTACACATATATATTCAGTTCTTACACATATATATTCCGTTCTAAACAATATATTCCGTTCTAACGCATATATATTCAGTTCTTACACATATATATTCCGTTCTTAAACATATATATTCCGTTCTAAGACATATATATTCAGTTCTTACACATATATATTCAGTTCTTACACATATATATTCCAGTTCTCTACACATATATATTCAGTTCTTACACAAATATATTCAGTTCTTACACAAATATATTCAGTTCTTACACTATATAATCAGTTCTTACGCATATATTCGTTCTTACTCGTATATATCAATTCTTACGCATATATGTTCAGTTCTTACAATATATTCCGATCTTACGCATATATATTCAGTTTCTTACGCACTATATATTCAGTTCTTACACATATATATTCAGCTCTTACACATATATATTCAGTTCTTAACATATATATTCAGTTCTTACAAATATATATTCAGTTCTTACACATATATATTCAGTTCTACAACATATATATTCAGTTCTACACATATATATTCCGTTCCTAACAATATATACCTATCTAACAATATAATACACTAATCTACCATAATATTCAGTTCTTAACTATATAACAGTTCTTACACATATATATTCAGTCTTAACATATATATCAGTTCCTACAAATATATACAGTTCTTAACGCTATAAATTCAGTTCTTACACAATATATTCAGTTCTACACATATATACACATCTACAACCTAATAATACAGTTCAAACACACTAATCATTACAATCTATACCATATATATATTCAACCTACACATAAATCTAAACTCAACTATAATCAGTACTACACTATACCTATACCTTAACTACACAAACTATACTAAACATAATCAATTCAACACACTATACTAACACTTAAACCAACTACACATAAACCCTAACACAACAACTAACAACACCACACAACTAAACCAAAACAACAAACAACCTAACAACCACACACAAAAAACCTAACACACAACAACTAACAACCTAACCAACAAACAACTAACAACCCACAAACAACCTAACAACCACACACAACTAACTACCCAACAACAACTAACAACTCACACCAAAAACACTAATACACTACACAACAACTAACACCACTAAACCTCAAACACAACCTACAAAC
This sequence comes from Cyrtodaria siliqua, assembly GCA_037043455.1. Lineage (NCBI taxonomy): Eukaryota > Metazoa > Mollusca > Bivalvia > Adapedonta > Hiatellidae > Cyrtodaria > Cyrtodaria siliqua. The sequence goes on from JAWPHD010024078.1 coordinate 2,700, forward strand.
ACAACTCAAACTCAATAACAACACAACACAACTAAACCCAAACACAACCTAAACAACACACAATAAACCAAAACAACACCCAAAAAACCTAAAACAAACTCAACACCTAAACAACTAAACCTAATCAACACAAAACACCACAAACATCCTAAACACAACTAACATAACAACCACAACAACTAAAACTCCACACAAACCTAACAACCCCAACACAACTAACAACTCACAACAACAAACAACCCTCCAACACAAACACACAAACAACCCACAACACAAACTAAACCCCACACACAACCTAAAAACCCTCACACACAACCTAAAACACCCACACACAACTAAACACCACACACACAACCTAAAACCACCAACACACAACACTAAAACAACCACACAAACCAACAAAACCCACACACAACTAACAACACCACAAACAACATAACAACCCCACACACAACTAAACACCCACACACAACTAAACAACCCCACAACAACTAACAACCACACAACTAAAACCCACAACAACCTAAAAACCCCACACACAACCTAAAACCCACACACAACCTAAACACACACAACACTAAACCCAACACAACTAACCCCAACAACCTAACACCACAACAAAAACCCACAACAACCTAACAACCCTCACACACAACTAAAACCTCACACACAACCTAAAACCCCACACACAACCCTAAAACCCAACACAACAACCCTCAACCACACAACAAAACACCACAACCTAAAACCACCAACACAACTAACAACACCACACACAACTAAACACCCACACAACAAAAACCCCACACAACCAAACACACCACAAACAAACCACCCACACACAACTAACAACCCCACAACCTAACAACACAACACACCACACAAACCTAACAACCCACAAAACCTCAACACAACCAAACACAACACAACACAACAACAAACAACCACACACCAACTAACAACACAAACAACACTCCACAAACACACCACAACCACCACACACCCCACACAACCACCAAAAACCACACCCACAAACCAACCACACAACACCAACAAACCCCCAACAACACAACCAACACCAACAAAACCCCACACACAACACAACACAACAACACACAAACACCCCACACAACCACAACCCACACAACCCACACCAAACCCCACACAAACCAACCACACAACACAAACCCACCAACAAACACAACCACCCACCCACAAACACCCACCCACAACCAACACCCACAACACAACAACACCCCACAACCACAAACACCCAAACACAAACCCACCAAACAACCACCAACCAACCACACAACCACCAACCACAACACAAACACCCACACACAACACACAAACCACCACCAACAAACAAACACACCACAACAACAACCACCCCACCAACCAACAAAAACCACCCACAAACAACTAACAACCACCACACACAACCAAACACCTCCACACCACAATCAACAACCTCCAACACAAACCAACACCAAACCACACACTAAAACCCACACACCAACAACTCACAACCCCACTCACACAACACACTACACCAAAACTCACAACAACCCCTCAAACCACACACACTCAACAACCCCACAACACTCCACAAACCAACAACACCAACTACACACACAACCAACAAACCACTCACAAACACCTCCAACACACAACCACCAACCACAACAAAACCACCACTCAACCAACTCAAACCCACACACACCACAACACACACTACACAACTCCACAAACATCTACAACCCCTCAACCTCAACACAATAATCCATCAATACAACACAATACTACCTCCATCACACAACAATACCTACAATCACAAACATAACCTCCCTAAATACTCACACAACTATCATAACACCATCAACTCATACAATACTCACAACACTCAACTCATACCTCAATCTACAACACTCACCATCATACATCCAACCACCTACCACACACATAACCTAACACATTCCACATCAACTACTCCCATCCAACAACTAACACATCAACAAATACTAACCCTTCAACAACTATACCTCACTCATCACAACACATATACCTACCATCACAAACAAATCTCACACTCACATACCTCAACTCAAACAATACTCACTCCATCCAACACATATACTACTCACCATCAACACACATAACCTCCATACCTCAACCACATACATCAACTCACTTCACACAAATATACACTCCTACTCAAACAACATAATACCTACCCTTCAACAACATAATAACTTCCATACAAACACATATACACTCTCCATCAACAACATATAACCTCCATACCACTACATATCACTACTACACCATCAACATCTATACCCTCCCCATCAACAAACTATACTACACTACTCCAATCCAACAAAATATCACTCCATCCCTCAAAACATATACCTCACATCCAACTAACACTACTAACATCTAACATAACACTATTCACTCACAACATACTACACATCATACACAACTAATACACATCACTAACTACATATACCATCTACCATCAAATAACATACTACACTCAATCCACAAACATATACATCTACACAATCTACCTCAATCATAACAACTACTCTCAATTCACAAATATACAACTACATATTACATCAACTCACTACATCTCCTTAACACTATCAACTCTACAATACTCATCCTCAACATATCACCAACATCTAAACTCAATCACATACACTCAACACTAACAACATCCACTCCAATATAACTACACTCCATCTCAACATAAACATACTAACTCACTCATACATGACTACATCACATATAACTAACTCGAACAGCAACTACATAACTATCTACAACATCAATCTATAATATCTAAAGACACATGACTATCAAAACAATGCTACAGAACAGACACCTATATAATGACTAAGAACTGAATACTCATATCTAGTAAGACTAAATATCAATCAAACTACATACTACATTAAGAACAACTGACAAATATCTGTGTAAGACAGAACTATATATATGCAAGAACTGAATCAATATGCTGCTAAAGAACTCAATATATATGTAAAGAACGGAACTACTATATGAGTAAGAACTGAATCAATAAGTGTAATAAACTGACAAATATATGTTAGACAGGAATATATATGTGTACAGACACTGAACATATCAAGTAAGAACTGAAATATGTAAGACGCACAATAATATAGTGTAAGAACTGCAATATCATGTAACGCAAATATATACTGCGTAAGAACGGAATATATATGTAAGAACTGCATATATATAGTAAGAACTTAATATATGTGATAGAACCGAATATATATGTGTAAGAACTGAATATATACTGCGTAAGAATGAACTATATAAGTGTAAGAACTGAATAATACTGTGTAAGAACTGAATATATGTGTTAGAACGGAATAATATGTGTAAAAACTGAATATACTATCTGTAAGAACGGAATATATAAGTGTAAGAGCTGAATATATATGTGTAAGAACTGAATATATATGCGTAAGAACTGAATATATATGCGTAATAACGGAATATATGTGTAAGAACTGAATATATGCGTAAAAACTGAATATATAAGAGTAAGAACTGAATATATATGTGTAAGAACTGCATATATATGTGTAAGAACTGAATATATATGCGTAAGAACTGAATATATATGCGTAAGAACGGAATATATATGTGTAAGAACTGAATATATATGTATAAGAACTGAATATAATGAGTTAGAACGGAATATATATGTGTAAACAACTGCATATATATGTGTAAGAACTGAATATATATGCGTACGAAGAACTGAATATATATTCGTAAGAACTGAATATATATGTATAAGAACTGAATATATATGTGTAAGAACGGAATATATATGTGTAAGAACTGAATATATATGTGTAAGACACTGAATATATATGTGTTAGAACGGAATATATAATGTTTAAGAACGGAATATATATGTGTAAGAACTGAATATATATGTGTAAGAACTGAATATATATGTGTAGAACTGAATATACTATGTGTAAGAACTGAATATATATGTGTAAGAACTGAATATATATGTGTAAGAGCTGAATATATATGTGTAAGAACTGAATATATATGCGTAAGAACTGAATATATATGCATAAGACTCGGAATATATGTGTAAGAACTGAACATATATGCTTAAGAATTGAATATATACGAGTAAGAACTGAATATATGCGTAAGAACTGATTATATATGTGTAAGAACTGAATAAATTTGTGTAAGAACTGAATATATATGCGTAAGAACTGAATATATATGTGTAAGAACTGAATATATATGTAAAAGAACTGAATATATATGTGTAAGAACGGAATATATATGTGTAAGAACTAAATATATATGTGTAAGAACTGAATATATATGTGTTAGAAAGGAATATATATGTTTAGGAACGGAATATATATGTGTAAGAACTGAATATATATGTGTAAGAACTGAATATATATGTGTAGAACTGAATATATATGTGTAAGAACTGAATATATATGTGTAAGAACTGAATATATATGTGTAAGAGCTGAATATATATGTGTAAGAACTGAATATACTATGCGTAAGAACTGAATATATATGCGTAAGATCGGAATATATGTGTAAGAACTGAACATATATGCGTAAGAAATGAATATAACGAGTAAGAACTGAATATATGCGTAAAAACTGAATATATATAAGTAAGAACTGAATATATTTGTGTAAGAACTGAATATATTTGTGTAAGAACTGCATATATATGTGTAAGAACTGAATATATATGTGTAAGAACTGAATATATATGTGTAAGAACTGAATATATATGTCTTAGAACGGAATATATATGTTTAAGAACGGAATATATATGTGTAAGAACTGAATATATATGCGTAAGAACGGAATATATATGTGTAAGAACGGAATATATATGTGTAAGAACTGAATATATATGTGTAAGAACTGAATATATATGTGTTAGAACTGAATATATATGTGTAAGAACTGAATATATATGTGTAAGAACTGAATATATATGTGTAAGAGCTGAATATATATGTGTAAGAACTGAATATATATGCGTAAGAACTGAATATACTATGCGTAAGATCGGAATATATGTGTAAGAACTGAACATATATGCGTAATAATTGAATATATATGCGTAAGAACAGAATATATGTGTAAGAACTGAATATATATGTGTTAGAACGGAATATATATGTGTAAGAACTGAATATATATGTGTAAGAACTGAATATATATGTGTAAGAGCTAAATATATATGTGTAAGAACTGAATATATATGCGTAAGAACTGAATATATATGCGTAAGATCGGAATATATGTGTAAGAACTGGACATATATGCGTAAGAATTGAATATATATGCGTAAGAACTGAATATATGTGTAAGAACTGAATATATGCGTAAAAACTGAATATATATGTGTAAGAACTGAATATATTTGTGTAAGAACTGCATATATATGTGTAAGAATTGAATATATATGCGTAAGAACGGAATATATATGTGTAAGAACTGAATATATATGTGTAAGAACTGAATATATATGCATAAGAACTGAATATATATGCGTAGGAACTGAATATATATGCGTAAGAACTGAATTTATATGCTTAAGAACGGAATATATATGCGTAAGAACTAAATATATATGTGTAAGAACTGAATATATATGTGTAAGAACTGAATATATGCGTAAGAACTAAATATATGCGTATGAACGGAATATATATGCGTAAGAACTGAATATATATGTGTAAGAACTGAATATATATGTGTAAGAACTGAATATATATGCGTAAGAACGAAATATATATGTGTAAGAACTGAATATATATGTATAAGAACTGAATATATATGTGTAAGAACTGAATATATATGTGTAAGAAATAAATATATGCATAAGAACGGAATATATGCGTAAGAACTGAATATATATGTGTAAGAACTGAATATATATGTGTTAGAACTGAATATATATGTGTAAGAATTGAATGTATATGTGTAAGAACTGAATATATATGTGTAAGAGCTGAATATATATGCGTCAGAACTGAATATATGCGTAAGAACTGATTATATGCGTAAGAACTGAATATATGTGTAAGAACTGAATATATTTGTGTAAGAACTGCATATATATGTGTAAGAACTGAATATATATACGTAAGAAAGGAATATATATGTGTAAGAACTGAATATATTTGTGTAAGAACTGCATATATATGTGTAAGAACTGAATATATATACGTAAGAAAGGAATATATATGTGTATGAACTGAATATATATGTGAAAGAACTGAATATATATGTGTTAGAACGGAATATATATGTGTAAGAACTGAATATATATGTGTAAGAACTGAATATATATGTGTAAGAGCTAAAAATATATGTGTAAGAACTGAATATATATGCGTAAGAACTGAATATATATGCGTAAGATCGGAATATATGTGTAAGAACTTGACATATATGCGTAAGAATTGAATATATATGCGTAAGAACTGAATATATGTGTAAGAACTGAATATATGCGTAAAAACTGAATATATATGTGTAAGAACTGAATATATTTGTGTAAGAACTGCATATATATGTGTAAGAATTGAATATATATGCGTAAGAACGGAATATATATGTGTAAGACTGAATATATATGTGTAACAACTGAATATATATGCGTAAGAACTGAATATATATGTGTAAGAACTGAATATATATGTGTTAGAACGGAATATATATGTTTAAGAACGGAATATATATGTGTAAGAACTGAATATATATGTGTAAGAACTGAATATATATGTGTAGAACTGAATATATATGTGTAAGAACTGAATATATATGTGTAAGAACTGAATATATATGTGTAAGAGCTGAATATATATGTGTAAGAACTGAATATATATGCGTAAGAACTGAATATATATGCGTAAGATCGGAATATATGTGTAAGAACTGAACATATATGCTTAAGAATTGAATATATACGAGTAAGAACTGAATATATGCGTAAGAACAGATTATATATGTGTAAGAACTGAATAAATTTGTGTAAGAACTGAATATATATGCGTAAGAACTGAATATATATGTGTAAGAACTGAATATATATGTAAAAAAACTGAATATATATGTGTAAGAACGGAATATATATGTGTAAGAACTAAATATATATGTTTAAGAACTGAATATATATGTGTTAGAAAGGAATATATATGTTTAGGAACGGAATATATATGTGTAAGAACTGAATATATATGTGTAAGAACTGAATATATATGTGTAGAACTGAATATATATGTGTAAGAACTGAATATATATGTGTAAGAACTGAATATATATGTGTAAGAGCTGAATATATATGTGTTAGAACTGAATATATATGCGTAAGAACTGAATATATATGCGTAAGATCGGAATATATGTGTCAAGAACTGAACATATATGCGTAAGAATTGAATATATACGAGTAAGAACTGAATATATGCGTAAGAACTGAATATATGCGTAAGAACTGAATATATATGTGTAAGAACTGAATATATTTGTGTAAGAACTGCATATATATGTGTAAGAACTGAATATATATGTGTAAGAACTGAATATATATGTGTAAGAACTGAATATATATGTCTTAGAACGGAATATATATGTTTAAGAACGGAATATATATGTGTAAGAACTGAATATATATGCGTAAGAACGGAATATATATGTGTAAGAACGGAATATATATGTGTAAGAACTGAATATATATGTGTAAGAACTGAATATATATGTGTTAGAACTGAATATATATGTGTAAGAACTATTTATATATGTGTAAGAACTGAATATATATGTGTAAGAGCTGAATATATATGTGTAAGAACTGAATATATATGCGTAAGAACTGAATATATATGCGTAAGATCGGAATATATGTGTAAGAACTGAACATATATGCGTAAGAATTGAATATATATGCGTAAGAACAGAATATATGTGTAAGAACTGAATATATATGTGTTAGAACGGAATATATATGTGTAAGAACTGAATATATATGTGTTAGAACTGAATATATATGTGTAAGAGCTAAATATATATGTGTAAGAACTGAATATATATGCGTAAGAACTGAATATATATGCGTAAGATCGGAATATATGTGTAAGAACTGGACATATATGCGTAAGAATTGAATATATATGCGTAAGAACTGAATATATGTGTAAGAACTGAATATATGCGTAAAAACTGAATATATATGTGTAAGAACTGAATATATTTGTGTAAGAACTGCATATATATGTGTAAGAATTGAATATATATGCGTAAGAACGGAATATATATGTGTAAGAACTGAATATATATGTGTAAGAACTGAATATATATGCATAAGAACTGAATATATATGCGTAGGAACTGAATATATATGCGTAAGAACTGAATTTATATGCTTAAGAACGGAATATATATGCGTAAGAACTGAATATATATGTGTAAGAACTGAATATATATGTGTAAGAACTGAATATATGCGTAAGAACTAAATATATGCGTATGAACGGAATATATATGCGTAAGAACTGAATATATATGTGTAAGAACTGAATATATATGCGTAAGAACGAAATATATATGTGTAAGAACTGAATATATATGTATAAGAACTGAATATATATGTGTAAGAACTGAATATATATGTGTAAGAAATAAATATATACATAAGAACGGAATATATGCGTAAGAACTGAATATATATGTGTAAGAACTGAATATATATGTGTTAGAACTGAATATATATGTGTAAGAATTGAATGTATATGTGTAAGAACTGAATATATATGTGTAAGAGCTGAATATATATGCGTCAGAACTGAATATATGCGTAAGAACTAAATATATGCGTAAGAACTGAATATATGTGTAAGAACTGAATATATTTGTGTAAGAACTGCATATATATGTGTAAGAACTGAATATATATACGTAAGGACTGAATATATATGTGTAAGAACTGAAAATATATGTGTTAGAACTGAATATATATGTGTAAGAACTGAATATATATGTGTAAGAACTGAATATATATGTGTAAGAGCTGAATATATATGTGTAAGTACTGAATATATATGCGTAAGAACTGAATATATATGCGTCAGATCGGAATAAATGTGTAAGAACTGAACATATATGCGTAAGAATTGAATATATATGCGTAAAAACTGAATATATGCGTAAGAACTGAATATATGCGTAACTACTGAATATATATGTGTAAGAACTGAATATATTTGTATAAGAACTGCATATATATGTGTAAGAACTGAATATATATGCCTAAGAACGGAATATATATGTGTAATAACTGAATATATATGTGTAAGAACTGAATATATATGTGTTAGAACGGAATATATATGTGTAAGAACTGAATATATATGTGTAAGAACTGAATATATATGTGTAAGAGCTAAATATATATGTGTAAGAACTGAATATATATGCGTAAGAACAAAATATATATGCGTAAGAACTGAATATATGTGTAAGAACTGAATATATGCGTAAAAGCTGAATATGTATGTGTAAGAACTGAATATATATGTGTAAGAGCAGAATATATACGCGTAAGAACTGAATAAATGCGTAAGAACTGAATATATGCGTTAGAACTGAATATATGCGTAAGAACTGAATATATATGCGTAAGAAAGGAATATATATGTGTAAGGACTGAATATATATGTGTAAGAACTAAAAATATATGTGTTAGAACTGAATATATATGTGTAAGAACTGAATATATATGTGTAAGAACTGAATAAATGCGTAAGAACTGAATATATGCGTTAGAACTGAATATATGCGTAAGAACTGAATATATATGCGTAAGAAAGGAATATATATGTGTAAGGACTGAATATATATGTGTAAGAACTGAAAATATATGTGTTAGAACTGAATATATATGCGTAAGAATTGAATATATATGCGTAAGAACTGAATATATGTGTAAGAACTGAATATATGCGTAAAAGATGAATATATATGTGTAAGAACTGAATATATGTGTAAGAACTGAATATATGCGTAAGAACTGAATATATATGTGTAAGAACTGAATATATATGTGTAAGAATTGAATATATATGCGTAAGAACGGAATTTATATGTGTAAGAACTGAATATATATGTGTAAGAACTGAATATATATGCGTAAGAACTGAATATATATGCGTAATAACTGAATATATATGCGTTAGAACTGAATTTATATGCTTAAGAACGGAATATATATGTGTAAGAACTGAATATATATGTGTAAGAACTGCATATATATGTGTAAGAATTGAATATATATGCGTAAGAACTGAATATATGCGTAAAAACTGAATATATATGCGTAATAACTGAATATATATGAGTAAGAACTGAATTTATATGCTTAAGAACGGAATATATAAGCGTAAGAACTGAATATATATGTGTAAGAACTGAATATATATGTGTAAGAACTGAATATACATGCGTTAGAACGGAATATATATGTGTAAGAACTGAATATATATGTATAAGAACTGAATATATATGTGTAAGAACTGATTATATATGTGTAAGAACTGAATATATGCTTAAGAACTGAATATATGCGTAAGAACTGAATGTATATGTGTAAGAACTGAATATATATGTGTAAGAACTGAATATATATGCGTAAGAACGGAATATATATGTGTAAGAGCTGAATATACATGTGTAAGAACTGAATATATATGCGTAAGAACTGAATATATATGCGTAAGATCGGAATATATATGTGTAAGAACTGAACATATATGCGTAAGAATTGAATATATATGCGTAAGAACTGAATATATGCGTAAGAACTGAATATATGCGTAAGAACTGAATATATATGTGTAAGAACTGAATATATTTGTGTAAGAACTGCATATATATGTGTAAGAACTGAATATATATGTGTAAGAACTGAATATATATGTGTAAGAACTGAATATATATGTGTTAGAACGGAATATATATGTGTAAGAACTGAATATATATATGCTTAAAAACGGAATATATATGTGTAAGAACTGAATATATATGTGTAAAAACTGAATATATATGTGTTAGAACTGAATATATATGTGTAAGAACTGAATATATATGTGTAAGAACTGAAGTTATATGTGTAAGAGCTGAATATATATGTGTAAGAACTGAATATATATGCGTAAGAACTGAATATATATGCGTAAGATCGGAATATATGTGTAAGAACTGAACATATATGTGTAAGAATTGAATATATATGCGTAAGAACTGAATATATGCGTAAGAACTGAATATATGCGTAAGAACTGAATATATATATGTAAGACCTGACTATAATTTTGTGTAAGAACTGCATATATATGTGTAAAAACTGAATATATATGCGTAAGAACGGAATATATATGTGTAAGAACTGAATATATATGTGTAAGAACTGAATATATATGTGTTAGAACTGAATATATATGTGTAAGAACTGAATATATATGTGTAAGAACTGAATATATATGTGTAAGAGCTGAATATATATGTGTAAGAACTCAATATATATGCGTAAGAACTGCATATATATGCGTAAGATCGGAATGTATGTGTAAGAACTGAACATATATGCGTAAGAATTGAATATATATGCGTCAGAACTGAATATATGCGTAAGAACTGAATATATATGTGTTAGAACGGAATATATATGTGTAAGAACTGAATATATATCTGTAAGAACTGAATATATATGTGTAAGAACTGAATATATATGTGTAAGAGCTGAATATATATGTGTTAGAACTGAATATATATCTGTAAGAACTGAATATATATGTGTAAGAACTGAATATATATGTGTAAGAGCTGAATATATATGTGTAAGAACTGAATATATGCGTAAGAACTGAATATATGCGTAAGAACTGAATATATATGTGTAAGAACTAAATATATTTGTGTAAGAACTGCATATATATGTGTAAGAACTGAATATATATGCGTAAGAACGGAATATATATGTGTAAGAACTGAATATATATGTGTAAGAACTGAATATATATGTGTTAGAACTGAATATATATGTGTAAGAACTGAATATATATGTGTAAGAACTGAATATATATGTGTAATAGCTGAATATATATGTGTAAGTACTGAATATATATGCGTAAGAACTGAATATATATGTGTAAGAGCTGAATATATATGTGTAAGAACTCAATATATATGCGTAAGAACTGCATATATATGCGTAAGATCGGAATGTATGTGTAAGAACTGAACATATATGCGTAAGAATTGAATATATATGCGTCAGAACTGAATATATGCGTAAGAACTGAATATATATGCGTAAGAACGGAATATATATGTGTAAGAACTGAATATATATGTATAAGAACAGAATATATATGTGTAAGAACTGAATGTATATGTGTAAGAACTGAATATATGCATAAGAACGGAACATATGCGTAAGAACTGAATATATATGTGTAAGAACTGAATATATATGTGTTAGAACTGAATATATATGTGTAAGAACTGAATATATATGTGTAAGAACTGAATATATATGTGTAAGAGCTGAATATATATGCGTAAGAACTGAATAAATGCGTAAGAACTGAATATATGCGTTAGAACTGAATATATGCGTAAGAACTGAATATATATGCGTAAGAAAGGAATATATATGTGTAAGGACTGAATATATATGTGTAAGAACTGAAAATATATGTGTTAGAACTGAATATATATGTGTAAGAACTGAATATATATGTGTAAGAACTGAATATATATGTGTAAGAGCTGAATATATATGTGTAAGTACTGAATATATATGCGTAAGAACTGAATATATATTCGTCAGATCGGAATAAATGTGTAAGAACTGAACATATATGCGTAAGAATTGAATATATATGCGTAAAAACTGAATATATGCGTAAGAACTGAATATATGCGTAAGAACTGAATATATATGTGTAAGAACTGAATATATTTGTGTAAGAACTGCATATATATGTGTAAGAACTGAATATATATGCCTAAGAACGGAATATATATGTGTAATAACTGAATATATATGTGTAAGAACTGAATATATATGTGTTAGAACGGAATATATATGTGTAAGAACTGAATATATATGTGTAAGAACTGAATATATATGTGTAAGAGCTAAATATATATGTGTAAGAACTGAATATATATGCGTAAGAACAAAATATATATGCGTAAGAACTGAATATATGTGTAAGAACTGAATATATGCGTAAAAGCTGAATATGTATGTGTAAGAACTGAATATATATGTGTAAGAGCTGAATATATATGCGTAAGAACTGAATAAATGCGTAAGAACTGAATATATGCGTTAGAACTGAATATATGCGTAAGAACTGAATATATATGCGTAAGAAAGGAATATATATGTGTAAGGACTGAATATATATGTGTAAGAACTAAAAATATATGTGTTAGAACTGAATATATATGTGTAAGAACTGAATATATATGTGTAAGAACTGAATAAATGCGTAAGAACTGAATATATGCGTTAGAACTGAATATATGCGTAAGAACTGAATATATATGCGTAAGAAAGGAATATATATGTGTAAGGACTGAATATATATGTGTAAGAACTGAAAATATATGTGTTAGAACTGAATATATATGCGTAAGAATTGAATATATATGCGTAAGAACTGAATATATGTGTAAGAACTGAATATATGCGTAAAAGATGAATATATATGTGTAAGAACTGAATATATGTGTAAGAACTGAATATATGCGTGAGAACTGAATATATATGTGTAAGAACTGAATATATATGTGTAAGAATTGAATATATATGCGTAAGAACGGAATTTATATGTGTAAGAACTGAATATATATGTGTAAGAACTGAATATATATGCGTAAGAACTGAATATATATGCGTAATAACTGAATATATATGCGTTAGAACTGAATTTATATGCTTAAGAACGGAATATATATGTGTAAGAACTGAATATATATGTGTAAGAACTGCATATATTTGTGTAAGAATTGAATATATATGCGTAAGAACTGAATATATGCGTAAAAACTGAATATATATGCGTAATAACTGAATATATATGAGTAAGAACTGAATTTATATGCTTAAGAACGGAATATATAAGCGTAAGAACTGAATATATATGTGTAAGAACGGAATATATATGTGTAAGAACTGAATATACATGCGTTAGAACGGAATATATATGTGTAAGAACTGAATATATATGTATAAGAACTGAATATATATGTGTAAGAACTGATTATATATGTGTAAGAACTGAATATATGCTTAAGAACTGAATATATGCGTAAGAACTGAATGTATATGTGTAAGAACTGAATATATATGTGTAAGAACTGAATATATATGCGTAAGAACGGAATATATATGTGTAAGAGCTGAATATACATGTGTAAGAACTGAATATATATGCGTAAGAACTGAATATATATGCGTAAGATCGGAATATATATGTGTAAGAACTGAACATATATGCGTAAGAATTGAATATATATGCGTAAGAACTGAATATATGCGTAAGAACTGAATATATGCGTAAGAACTGAATATATATGTGTAAGAACTGAATATATTTGTGTAAGAACTGCATATATATGTGTAAGAACTGAATATATATGTGTAAGAACTGAATATATATGTGTAAGAACTGAATATATATGTGTTAGAACGGAATATATATGTGTAAGAACTGAATATATATATGCTTAAAAACGGAATATATATGTGTAAGAACTGAATATATATGTGTAAAAACTGAATATATATGTGTTAGAACTGAATATATATGTGTAAGAACTGAATATATATGTGTAAGAACTGAAGTTATATGTGTAAGAGCTGAATATATATGTGTAAGAACTGAATATATATGCGTAAGAACTGAATATATATGCGTAAGATCGGAATATATGTGTAAGAACTGAACATATATGTGTAAGAATTGAATATATATGCGTAAGAACTGAATATATGCGTAAGAACTGAATATATGCGTAAGAACTGAATATATATATGTAAGACCTGACTATAATTTTGTGTAAGAACTGCATATATATGTGTAAAAACTGAATATATATGCGTAAGAACGGAATATATATGTGTAAGAACTGAATATATATGTGTAAGAACTGAATATATATGTGTTAGAACTGAATATATATGTGTAAGAACTGAATATATATGTGTAAGAACTGAATATATATGTGTAAGAGCTGAATATATATGTGTAAGAACTCAATATATATGCGTAAGAACTGCATATATATGCGTAAGAGATCGGAATGTATGTGTAAGAACTGAACATATATGCGTAAGAATTGAATATATATGCGTCAGAACTGAATATATGCGTAAGAACTGAATATATATGTGTTAGAACGGAATATATATGTGTAAGAACTGAATATATATCTGTAAGAACTGAATATATATGTGTAAGAACTGAATATATATGTGTAAGAGCTGAATATATATGTGTTAGAACTGAATATATATCTGTAAGAACTGAATATATATGTGTAAGAACTGAATATATATGTGTAAGAGCTGAATATATATGTGTAAGAACTGAATATATGCGTAAGAACTGAATATATATGTGTAAGAACTAAATATATTTGTGTAAGAACTGCATATATATGTGTAAGAACTGAATATATATGCGTAAGAACGGAATATATATGTGTAAGAACTGAATATATATGTGTAAGAACTGAATATATATGTGTTAGAACTGAATATATATGTGTAAGAACTGAATATATATGTGTAAGAACTGAATATATATGTGTAAGAACTGAATATATATGTGTAAGAACTGAATATATATGTGTAATAGCTGAATATATATGTGTAAGTACTGAATATATATGCGTAAGAACTGAATATATATGTGTAAGAACTGAATATATTTGTGTAAGAACTGAATATATATGTGTAAGAATGGAATATATATTCGTAAGAACGGAATATATATGTGTAAGAACTGAATATATTTGTGTAAGAACTGAATATATAGGTGTAGAACTGAATATATATGTGTAAGAACTGAATATATATGTGTAAGAATTGAATATATATGTGTAAGAGCTGAATATATATGTGTAAGAACTGAATATATATGTTTTAGAACAGAATATATATGTGTAAGAACTGAATACATATGCTTAAGAACGGAATATATATGTGTAAGAACTGAATATATATGTGTAAAAACTGAATATATATGTGTTAGAAACTGAATATATATGTGTAAGAACTGAATATATATGTGTAAGAACTGAAGTTATATGTGTAAGAGCTGAATATATATGTGTAAGAACTGAACTATATATGCGTAAGAACTGAATATATATGCGTAAGATCGGAATATATGTGTAAGAACTGAACATATATGTGTAAGAATTGAATATATATGCGTAAGAACTGAATATATGCGTAAGAACTGAATATATGCGTAAGAACTGAATATATATATGTAAGACCTGACTATAATTTTGTGTAAGAACTGCATATATATGTGTAAAAACTGAATATATATGCGTAAGAACGGAATATATATGTGTAAGAACTGAATATATATGTGTAAGAACTGAATATATATGTGTTAGAACTGAATATATATGTGTAAGAACTGAATATATATGTGTAAGAACTGAATATATATGTGTAAGAGCTGAATATATATGTGTAAGAGAACTCAATATATATGCGTAAGAACTGCATATATATGCGTAAGATTGGAATGTATGTGTAAGAACTGAACATATATGCCTAAGAATTGAATATATATGCGTCAGAACTGAATATATGCGTAAGGACTGAATATATATGTGTTAGAACGGAATATATATGTGTAAGAACTGAATATATATCTGTAAGAACTGAATATATATGTGTAAGAACTGAATATATATGTGTAAGAGCTGAATATATATGTGTTAGAACTGAATATATATCTGTAAGAACTGAATATATATGTGTAAGAACTGAATATATATGTGTAAGAGCTGAATATATATGTGTAAGAACTGAATATATGCGTAAGAACTGAATATATGCGTAAGAACTGAATATATATGTGTAAGAACTAAATATATTTGTGTAAGAACTGCATATATATGTGTAAGAACTGAATATATATGCGTAAGAACGGAATATATATGTGTAAGAACTGAATATATATGTGTAAGAACTGAATATATATGTGTTAGAACTGAATATATATGTGTAAGAACTGAATATATATGTGTAAGAACTGAATATATATGTGTAATAGCTGAATATATATGTGTAAGTACTGAATATATATGCGTAAGAACTGAATATATATGTGTAAGAACTGAATATATTTGTGTAAGAACTGAATATATATGTGTAAGAATGGAATATATATTCGTAAGAACGGAATATATATGTGTAAGA
>JAWPHD010024079.1:0-20279 GCA_037043455.1 Cyrtodaria siliqua
GTGTAAGAACGGAATATATATGTGTAAGAACTGAATATATATGTGTAAGAAGTGAATATATATGTGTAAGAACTGAATATATATGTGTAAGAATGGAATATATATGTGTAAGAACGGAATATATATGTTTAAGAACGGAATATATATGTGTAAGAACGGAATATATATGTGTAAGAACGAAATATCTATGTGTAAAAACTGAATATATATGTGTAAGAACTGAATATATATGTGTAAGAACTGAATATATATGCGTAAGAACGGAATATATATGTGTAAGAACGGAATATATATGTGTAAAAACAGAATATATATGTGTTAGAACGGAATATATATGTGTAAGAACGGAATATATATGTATAAGAACGAAATATATATGTGTAAGAACTGAATATATACGTGTAAGAACTGAATATATATGTGTAAGAACTGAATATATATGCGTAAGACCTGAATATATATGCGTAAGAACAGAATATATATGCGTAAGAACTGAATATATATGCGTAAGAATGGAATATATATGCGTAAGAACGGAATATATATGCGTAAGAACTGAATATATATGTGTAAGAACTGAATATATATGTGTAAGAACTGAATATATATGTGTAAGAACTGAATATATAAGTGTAAGAACTGAATATATATGCGTAAGAACGGAATATATGTGAAAGAACTGAATATATATGCGTAAGAACTGAATATATATGTGTAAGTACTGAATATATATGTGTAAGAACTGAATATATATGCGTAAGAACGGAATATATATGTGTAAGAACTGAATATATATGTGTAAGAACTGAATATATATGTGTAAGAACTGAATATATATGTGTAAGAGCTGAATATATATGAGTAAGAACTGAATATATATGTGTAAGAACGGAATATATATGTGTAATAACTAAATATATATTCGTAAGAACGGAATATATATGTGTAAGAACTGAATATATATGTGTAAGAACTGAATATATATGTGTAAGAACTGAATATATATGTGTAAGAGCTGAATATATATGCGTAAGAGCTGAATATATATGTGTAAGAACGGAATATATATGCGTAAGAACTGAGTATATATGTGTAAGAACTGAATATATATGCGCGGAATATAATGTGTAACAACTGAATATATATGTGTAAGAACTGAATATATATGCGTAGGAACGGAATATATATTGCTAAGATCTGAATATATATGTGTAAGAACTGAATATATATGTGTAATAACTGAATATATATGTGTAGAACTGAAACATATATGTGTAAGAACTGAATATATATGTGTAAGACGGATATATATGTGTAAGAACTGAATATATATGCATAGCACTGATATATATACTAAGAACTGAATATATATGCGTAAGAACGGAATATATATGCGTAAGACGGAATATATATTTGTACGACTGAATATATATGTGTAAGAACTGAATATATATGTTTAAGAACTGAATATATATGTGTAAGAACGGAATATATATGCGTAAGAACGGAATAATATGCGTACGAACTGAATATATATGTGTAAGAACTGAATATATATGTGTAAGAACAGAATATATATGTGTAAGAACTGAATATATAAGATGTAAGACTGAAAATATATGTGTAAGAACGGAATATATGTGTAAGAACTGAATATATATGCGTAAGAACTGAATATATAGTGTGTAAGAACTGAATATATAAGTGTAAGAACTGAATATATATTGTGTAAGAACGGAATATATGTGTAAGAACTGAATATATATGTGTAAGAACTGAATATATATGTGTAAGAACGGAATATATATGTGTAGGAATGAATATATATGTATAAGAACTGAATATATATGCGTAAGAACAGAATATATATGCGTAGAACGGAATATATATGCGTAAGAACGGAATATATATGCATAAGAACGGAATATATATGCGTAAGAACGGAATATATATGTGTAAGAACTGATATATATGTGTTAAAACGGAATATATATGCGTAAGAATGGTATATGTATGTGTAAGACTGGATATATATGTGTATGAACTGAATATATACGTGTAAGAACTGAATATATATGTGTAAGAACTGAAATATTATGCGTAAGAACGAAATATATATGTGTAAGAACTGAATATATATGTGTAAGAACTGAATATATATGTGTAAGAACCTAATATATATGTGTAAGAGCTGAATATATATGCGTAAGAACTTAATATATAAATGTGTAGAACGGAATATATATGCGTAAGAACTGAGTATATATGTGTAAAAACTGAATATATATGCGTAAGAACTGAATATACGCGTATAACTGAATATATGTGCGTAGGAACGGAATATATAATTTGTAAGAACTGAATATATATGTGTAAAAGCTCAATATATATGCGTAAGAACTGAATTTATATGTGTAAGAACGGAATATATATGCGTAAGAATTGAGTATATATGTGTAAGAACTGAATATATATGAGTAAGAACTGAATATATATGTGTAAGAACTGACTATATATGAGTAAGAACGGAATATATGTGTAAGAACTGAATATATATGTGTAAGAACTGAATATATATGTGAAAGAACTGAATATATATGTGTAAGAGCTGAATATATATGCGTAAGAACTGAATGTATGCGTAAGAACTGAATATATATGCGTAAGACTGAATATATGCGTAAGAACTGAATATATATGCGTAAGAACTGAATATATATTTGTAAGAACTGAATATATATGTTTAAGAACTGAATATATATGTGTAAGAACGGAATATATATGCGTAAGAACGGAATATATATGCGTAAGAACTGAATATATATGTGTAAGAACTGAATATATATGTGTAAGAACTGAATATATATGTGTAAGAACTGAATATATAAGTGTAAGAACTGAATATATATGCGTAAGAACGGAATATATGTGTAAGAACTGAATATATATGCGTAAGAACTGAATATATATGTGTAAGTACTGAATATATATGTGTAAGAACTGAATATATATGCGTAAGAACGGAATATATATGTGTAAGAACTGAATATATATGTGTAAGAACTGAATATATATGTGTAAGAACTGAATATATATGTGTAAGAGCTGAATATATATGAGTAAGAACTGAATATATATGTGTAAGAACGGAATATATATGTGTAATAACTAAATATATATGCGTAAGAACGGAATATATATGTGTAAGAACTGAATATATATGTGTAAGAACTGAATATATATGTGTAAGAACTGAATATATATGTGTAAGAGCTGAATATATATGCGTAAGAGCTGAATATATATGTGTAAGAACTGAATATATATGCGTAAGAACTGAGTATATATGTGTAAGAACTGAATATATATGCGTAAGAACTGAATATATATGTGTAAGAACTGAATATATATGCGTAAGAACTGAATATATGCGTAAGAACTGAATATATATGCGTAGGAACGGAATATATATTTGTAAGATCTGAATATATATGTGTAAGAACTGAATATATATGTGTAATAACTGAATATATATGTGTAAGAACTGAACATATATGTGTAAGAACTGAATATATATG
Organism: Cyrtodaria siliqua; assembly: GCA_037043455.1. Classification (NCBI taxonomy): domain Eukaryota; kingdom Metazoa; phylum Mollusca; class Bivalvia; order Adapedonta; family Hiatellidae; genus Cyrtodaria; species Cyrtodaria siliqua. The sequence continues at coordinate 3,579 of JAWPHD010024079.1, forward strand.
TGTAAGGACGGAATATATATGTGTAAGAACTGAATATATATGCATAAGCACTGAATATATATACCTAAGAACTGAATATATATGCGTAAGAACGGAATATATATGCGTAAGAACGGAATATATATTTGTACGAACTGAATATATATGTGTAAGAACTGAATATATATGTTTAAGAACTGAATATATATGTGTAAGAACGGAATATATATGCGTAAGAACGGAATATATATGCGTAAGAACTGAATATGTATGTGTAAGAACTGAATATATATGTGTAAGAACAGAATATATATGTGTAAGAACTGAATATATAAGTGTAAGAACTGAATATATATGTGTAAGAACGGAATATATGTGTAAGAACTGAATATATATGCGTAAGAACTGAATATATATGTGTAAGAACTGAATATATATGTGTAAGAACTGAATATATATGCGTAAGAACGGAATATATATGTGTAAGAACTGAATATATATGTGTAAGAACTGAATATATATGTGTAAGAACTGAATATATATGTGTAAGAGCTGAATATATATGCGTAAGAACTGAATATATATGTGTAAGAACGGAATATATATGTGTAAGAACTAAATATATATGCGTAAGAACGGAATATATATGTGTAAGAACTGAATATATATGTGTAAGAACTGAATATATATGTGTAAGAACTGAATATATATGTGTAAGAACTGAATATATATGCGTAAGAGCTGAATATTTATGTGTAAGAACGGAATATATATGCGTAAGAACTGAGTATATATGTGTAAGAACTGAATATATATGCGTAAGAACTGAATATATATGTGTAAGAACTGAATATATATGCGTAAGAAATGAATATATGCGTAAGAACTGAATATATATGCGTAGGAACGGAATATATATTTGTAAGAACTGAATATATATGTGTAAGAACTGAATATATATGTGTAATAACTGAATATATATGTGTAAGAACTGAACATATATGTGTAAGAACTGAATATATATGTGTAAGGACGGAATATATATGTGTAAGAACTGAATATATATGCATAAGCACTGAATATATATACCTAAGAACTGAATATATATGCGTAAGAACGGAATATATATGCGTAAGGATGGAATATATATGCGTAAGAACGGAATATATATGCGTAAGAACGGAATATATATGCGTAAGAACTGAATATATATTTGTAAGAACTGAATATATATGTGTAAGAACTGAATATATATGTGTAAGAACTGAATATATATGTGTAAGAATTGAATATATATGCGTAAGAACGGAATATATATGTGTAAGAACTGAATATATATGTGTAAGAACTGAATATATATGTGTAAGAACTGAATATATATGTGTAAGAGCTGAATATATATGCGTAAGAACTGAATATATATGAGTAAGAACGGAATATATATGCTTAAGAACTGAGTATATATGTGTAAGAACTGAATATATATGCGTAAGAACTGAATATATATGTGAAGAACTGAATATATATGCGTAAGAACTGAATATATATGCGTAAGAACTGAATATATATGCGTAAGAACTGAATATATATGTGTAAGAACTGAATATATGCGTAAGAACTGAATATATATGCGTAAGAACGGAATATATATTTGTAAGAACGGAATATATATGTGTAAGAACTGAATATATATGTGAAAGAACTGAATATATATGTGTAATAATTGAATATATATGTGTAAGAACTGAATATATATGTGTAAGAACTGAATATATACGTGTAAGAACTGAATATATATGTGTAAGAACTGAATATATATGTGTAAGAACTGAATATATATGTGTAAGAGCTGAATATATATGTGTAAGAACGGAATATATATGCGTAAGAACTGAGAATATATGTGTAAGAACTGAATATATATGCGTAAGAACTGAATATATATGTGTAAGAACGGAATATATATGCTTAAGAACTGAGTATATATGTGTAAGAACTGAATATATATGCGTAAGAACTGAATATATATGTGTAAGAACTGAATATATATGCGTAAGAACTGAATATATATGCGTAAGAACTGAATATATATGCGTAAGAACTGAATATATATGCGTAAGAACTGAATATATATGCGTAAGAACGGAATATATATTTGTAAGAACGGAATATATATGTGTAAGTACTGAATATATATGTGAAAGAACTGAATATATATGCGTAAGAACTGAATATATATGAGTAAGAACTGAATATATATGTGTAAGAACTGAATACATATGCGTAAGAGCTGAATATATGCGTAAAAACTGAATATATATGCGTAAGAACTGAATATATGCGTAAGAACTGAATATATATGAGTAGAAACTGAATATATATTTGTAAGAACTGAATATATATGTGTAAGAACTGAATATATATGTTTAAGAACTGAATATATATGCGTAAGAACGGAATGTATATGCGTAAGAACTGAATATATATGTGTAAGAACTGAATATATATGTGTAAGAACTGAATATATATGTGTAAGAACTGAATATATAAGTGTAAGAACTGAATATATATGCGTAAGAACGGAATATATGTGTAAGAACTGAATATATATGCGTAAGAACTGAATATATATGTAAACAAACTGAATATATATGTGTAAGAACTGAATATATATGCGTAAGAACGGAATATATATGTGTAAGAACGATATATATATGTGTAAGAACTGAATATATATATGTGTAAGAACTGAATATATATGTGTAAGAGCTGAATATATATGCGTAAGAACTGAATATATATGTGTAAGGACGGAATATATATGTGTAAGAACTAATATATATGCATAAGCACTGAATATATATACCTAAGAACTGAATATATATGCGTAAGAACGGAATATATATGCGTAAGAACGGAATATATATGCGTAAGAACGGAATATATATGCGTAAGAACGGAATATATATGCGTAAAAACTGAATATATAAGCATAAGAACTGAATATATATGCGTAAGAACGGAATATATATGCGTAAGAACGGAATATATATGCGTAAGAACGGAATATATATGCGTAAGAACGGAATATATATGCGTAAGAACGGAATATATATGCGTAAGAACGGAATATATATGCGTAAAAACGGAATATATATGTGTAAGAACGGAATATATATGTGTAAGAACGGAATATATATGCGTAAGAATGGAAAATATATGTGTAAGAACTGAATATATATGCGTAAGAACGGAATATATATGTGTAAGAACTGAATATATATGTGTAAGAACTGAATATATATGTGTAAGAACTGAATATATATGTGTAAGAACTGAATAGATATGCATAAGAACGGAATATATTTGCCTAAGAACGGAATCTATATGCGTAAGAACGGAATATATTTGCGTAAGAACGGAATATATATGCGTAAGAACTGAATATATATGTGTAAGAACTGAATATATATGTGTAAGAACTGAATATATGTGTGTAAGAACTGAATATATATGTGTAAGAACTAAATATATATGCGTAAGATCTGAATATATATGCGTAAGAACTGAATATATATGCGTAAGAACTGAATATATATGCGTAAGAACTGAATATATGAGTAAGAACTGAATATATATGCGTAAGAACTGAATATATATGTGTAAGAACTGAATATATGTGTAAGAACTGAATATATGTGTAAGAACTGAATATATATGTGTAAGAACTGAATATATATGTGTAAGAACTGAATATATATGTGTAGGAACTAAATATATATATGTAAGAACTGAATATATATGCGTAAGAACGAAATATATATGCGTAAGAACGGAATATATATGCGTAAGAATGGAATATATATGTGTAAGAACTGAATATATATGTGTAAGAACTGAATATATATGTGTAAGAACTGAATATATATGTGTAAGAACTGAATATATATGCATAAGAACGGAACATATATTTGTAAAAAAGGAATATATATGCGTAAGAACAGAATATATATGCGTAAGAAAGGAATATATATGCGTAAGAACGGAATATATATGCGTAAGAACGGAATATATATGCGTAAGAACAGAATATATATGCGTAAAAACGGAATATATATGCGTAAGAACTGAATATATATGTGTAAGAACGGAATATATATGCGTAAGAAAGGAATAAATATTTGTAACAACTGAATATATATGCGTAAGAGCTGAATATATATGTGTAAGAACGGAATATATATGCGTAAGAACTGAGTATATATGTGTAAGAACTGAATATATATGCGTAAGAACTGAATATATATGTGTAAGAACTGAATATATATGCGTAAGAACTGAATATATGCGTAAGAACAGAATATATATGCGTAGGAACGATATATATATTTGTAAGATCTGAATATATATGTGTAAGAACTGAATATATATGTGTAATAACTGAATATATATGTGTAAGAACTGAACATATATGTGTAAGAACTGAATATATATGTGTAAGGACGGAATATATATGTGTAAGAACTGAATATATATGCATAAGCACTGAATATATATACCTAAGAACTGAATATATATGCGTAAGAACGGAATATATATGCGTAAGAACGGAATATATATGCGTAAGAACTGAATATATATGTGTAAGAACTGAATATATATGTGTAAGAACAGAATATATATGTTTAAGAACTGAATATATATGTGTAAGAACGGAATATATATGCGTAAGAACGGAATATATATGCGTAAGAACTGAATATATATGTGTAAGAACTGAATATATATGTGTAAGAACAGAATATATATGTGTAAGAACTGAATATATAAGTGTAAGAACTGAATATATATGTGTAAGAACGGAATATATGTGTAAGAACTGAATATATATGCGTTAGAACTGAATATATATGTGTAAGAACTGAATATATATGTGTAAGAACTGAATATATATGCGTCAGAACGGAATATATATGTGTAAGAACTGAATATATATGTGTAAGAACTGAATATATATGTGTAAGAACTGAATATATATGTGTAAGAGCTGAATATATATGCGTAAGAACTGAATATATATGTGTAAGAACGGAATATATATGTGTAAGAACTAAATATATATGCGTAAGAACGGAATATATATGTGTAAAAACTGAATATATATGTGTAAGAACTGAATATATATGTGTAAGAACTGAATATATATGTGTAAGAGCTGAATATATATGCGTAAGAGCTGAATATTTATGTGTAAGAACGGAATATATATGCGTAAGAACTGAGTATATATGTGTAAGAACTGAATATATATGCGTAAGAACTGAATATATATGTGTAAGAACTGAATATATATGCGTAAGAAATGAATATATGCGTAAGAACTGAATATATATGCGTAGGAACGGAATATATATTTGTAAGAACTGAATATATATGTGTAAGAACTGAATATATATGTGTAATAACTGAATATATATGTGTAAGAACTGAACATATATGTGTAAGAACTAAATATATATGTGTAAGGACGGAATATATATGTGTAAGAACTGAATATATATGCATAAGCACTGAATATATATACCTAAGAACTGAATATATATGCGTAAGAACTGAACATATATGTGTAAGAGCTGAATATATATGCGTAAGAACTGAATATATATGTTTAAGAACGGAATATATATGCTTAAGAACTGAGTATATATGTGTAAGAACTGAATATATATGCGTAAGAACTGAATATATATGTGTAAGAACTGAATATATATGCGTAAGAACTGAATATATATGCGTAAGAACTGAATATATATGCGTAAGAACTGAATATATATGCGTAAGAACTGAATATATATGCGTAAGAACGGAATATATATTTGTAAGAACGGAATATATATGTGTAAGTACTGAATATATATGTGAAAGAACTGAATATATATGCGTAAGAACTGAATATATATGAGTAAGAACTGAATATATATGTGTAAGAACTGAATACATATGCGTAAGAGCTGAATATATGCGTAAAAACTGAATATATATGCGTAAGAACTGAATATATGCGTAAGAACTGAATATATATGAGTAGAAACTGAATATATATTTGTAAGAACTGAATATATATGTGTAAGAACTGAATATATATGTTTAAGAACTGAATATATATGCGTAAGAACGGAATGTATATGCGTAAGAACTGAATATATATGTGTAAGAACTGAATATATATGTGTAAGAACTGAATATATATGTGTAAGAACTGAATATATAAGTGTAAGAACTGAATATATATGCGTAAGAACGGAATATATGTGTAAGACTGAATATATATGCGTAAGAACTGAATATATATGTAAACAAACTGAATATATATGTGTAAGAACTGAATATATATGCGTAAGAACGGAATATATATGTGTAAGAACGATATATATATGTGTAAGAACTGAATATATATATGTGTAAGAACTGAATATATATGTGTAAGAGCTGAATATATATGCGTAAGAACTGAATATATATGTGTAAGGACGGAATATATATGTGTAAGAACTAATATATATGCATAAGCACTGAATATATATACCTAAGAACTGAATATATATGCGTAAGAACGGAATATATATGCGTAAGAACGGAATATATATGCGTAAGAACGGAATATATATGCGTAAGAACGGAATATATATGCGTAAAAACTGAATATATAAGCATAAGAACTGAATATATATGCGTAAGAACGGAATATATATGCGTAAGAACGGAATATATATGCGTAAGAACGGAATATATATGCGTAAGAACGGAATATATATGCGTAAGAACGGAATATATATGCGTAAGAACGGAATATATATGCGTAAAAACGGAATATATATGTGTAAGAACGGAATATATATGTGTAAGAACGGAATATATATGCGTAAGAATGGAAAATATATGTGTAAGAACTGAATATATATGCGTAAGAACGGAATATATATGTGTAAGAACTGAATATATATGTGTAAGAACTGAATATATATGTGTAAGAACTGAATATATATGTGTAAGAACTGAATAGATATGCATAAGAACGAATATATTTGCCTAAGAACGGAATCTATATGCGTAAGAACGGAATATATTTGCGTAAGAACGGAATATATATGCGTAAGAACTGAATATATATGTGTAAGAACTGAATATATATGTGTAAGAACTGAATATATGTGTGTAAGAACTGAATATATATGTGTAAGAACTAAATATATATGCGTAAGATCTGAATATATATGCGTAAGAACTGAATATATATGCGTAAGAACTGAATATATATGCGTAAGAACTGAATATATGAGTAAGAACTGAATATATATGCGTAAGAACTGAATATATATGTGTAAGAACTGAATATATGTGTAAGAACTGAATATATGTGTAAGAACTGAATATATATGTGTAAGAACTGAATATATATGTGTAAGAACTGAATATATATGTGTAGGAACTAAATATATATATGTAAGAACTGAATATATATGCGTAAGAACGAAATATATATGCGTAAGAACGGAATATATATGCGTAAGAATGGAATATATATGTGTAAGAACTGAATATATATGTGTAAGAACTGAATATATATGTGTAAGAACTGAATATATATGTGTAAGAACTGAATATATATGCATAAGAACGGAACATATATGTGTAAAAAAGGAATATATATGCGTAAGAACAGAATATATATGCGTAAGAAATGAATATATATGCGTAAGAACGGAATATATATGCGTAAGAACGGAATATATATGCGTAAGAACAGAATATATATGCGTAAAAACGGAATATATATGCGTAAGAACTGAATATATATGTGTAAGAACGGAATATATATGCGTAAGAAAGGAATAAATATTTGTAACAACTGAATATAAATGCGTAAGAGCTGAATATATATGTGTAAGAACGGAATATATATGCGTAAGAACTGAGTATATATGTGTAAGAACTGAATATATATGCGTAAGAACTGAATATATATGTGTAAGAACTGAATATATATGCGTAAGAACTGAATATATGCGTAAGAACAGAATATATATGCGTAGGAACGATATATATATTTGTAAGATCTGAATATATATGTGTAAGAACTGAATATATATGTGTAATAACTGAATATATATGTGTAAGAACTGAACATATATGTGTAAGAACTGAATATATATGTGTAAGGACGGAATATATATGTGTAAGAACTGAATATATATGCATAAGCACTGAATATATATACCTAAGAACTGAATATATATGCGTAAGAACGGAATATATATGCGTAAGAACGGAATATATATGCGTAAGAACTGAATATATATGTGTAAGAACTGAATATATATGTGTAAGAACAGAATATATATGTTTAAGAACTGAATATATATGTGTAAGAACGGAATATATATGCGTAAGAACGGAATATATATGCGTAAGAACTGAATATATATGTGTAAGAACTGAATATATATGTGTAAGAACAGAATATATATGTGTAAGAACTGAATATATAAGTGTAAGAACTGAATATATATGTGTAAGAACGGAATATATGTGTAAGAACTGAATATATATGCGTAAGAACTGAATATATATGTGTAAGAACTGAATATATATGTGTAAGAACTGAATATATATGCGTCAGAACGGAATATATATGTGTAAGAACTGAATATATATGTGTAAGAACTGAATATATATGTGTAAGAACTGAATATATATGTGTAAGAGCTGAATATATATGCGTAAGAACTGAATATATATGTGTAAGAACGGAATATATATGTGTAAGAACTAAATATATATGCGTAAGAACGGAATATATATGTGTAAAAACTGAATATATATGTGTAAGAACTGAATATATATGTGTAAGAACTGAATATATATGTGTAAGAGCTGAATATATATGCGTAAGAGCTGAATATTTATGTGTAAGAACGGAATATATATGCGTAAGAACTGAGTATATATGTGTAAGAACTGAATATATATGCGTAAGAACTGAATATATATGTGTAAGAACTGAATATATATGCGTAAGAAATGAATATATGCGTAAGAACTGAATATATATGCGTAGGAACGGAATATATATTTGTAAGAACTGAATATATATGTGTAAGAACTGAATATATATGTGTAATAACTGAATATATATGTGTAAGAACTGAACATATATGTGTGAGAACTAAATATATATGTGTAAGGACGGAATATATATGTGTAAGAACTGAATATATATGCATAAGCACTGAATATATATACCTAAGAACTGAATATATATGCGTAAGAACGGAATATATATGCGTAAGAATGGAATATATATGCGTAAGAACGGAATATATATGCGTAAGAACGGAATATATATGCGTAAGAACTGAATATATATTTGTAAGAACTGAATATATATGTGTAAGAACTGAATATATATGTGTAAGAACTGAATATATATGTGTAAGAATTGAATATATATGCGTAAGAACGGAATATATATGTGTAAGAACTGAATATATATGTGTAAGAACTGAATATATATGTGTAAGAACTGAATATATATGTGTAAGAGCTGAATATATATGCGTAAGAACTGAATATATATGAGTAAGAACGGAATATATATGCTTAAGAACTGAGTATATATGTGTAAGAACTGAATATATATGCGTAAGAACTGAATATATATGTGTAAGAACTGAATATATATGCGTAAGAACTGAATATATATGCGTAAGAACTGAATATATATGCGTAAGAACTGAATATATATGTGTAAGAACTGAATATATGCGTAAGAACTGAATATATATGCGTAAGAACGGAATATATATTTGTAAGAACGGAATATATATGTGTAAGAACTGAATATATATGTGAAAGAACTGAATATATATGTGTAATAATTGAATATATATGTGTAAGAACTGAATATATATGTGTAAGAACTGAATATATACGTGTAAGAACTGAATATATATGTGTAAGAACTGAATATATATGTGTAAGAACTGAATATATATGTGTAAGAGCTGAATATATATGTGTAAGAACGGAATATATATGCGTAAGAACTGAGAATATATGTGTAAGAACTGAATATATACGTGTAAGAACTGAATATATATGCGTAAGAACTGAATATATATGTGTAAGAACTGAATATATATGCGTAAGAACTGAATATATGCGTAATAACTGAATTTATATGCGTAAGAACGGAATATATATTTGTAAGAACTGAATGTATATGTGTAAGAACTGAATATATATGTGTAAGAGCTGAATATATATGTGTAAGCATTGAATATATATGCGTAAGAACGGAATATATATGTGTAAGAACTGAATATATATGTGTAATAACTGAATATATATGTGTAAGAACTGAACATATATGTGTAAGAGCTGAATATATATGCGTAAGAACTGAATATATATGTTTAAGAACGGAATATATATGCTTAAGAACTGAGTATATATGTGTAAGAACTGAATATATATGCGTAAGAACTGAATATATATGTGTAAGAACTGAATATATATGCGTAAGAACTGAATATATATGCGTAAGAACTGAATATATATGCGTAAGAACTGAATATATATGCGTAAGAACTGAATATATATGCGTAAGAACGGAATATATATTTGTAAGAACGGAATATATATGTGTAAGTACTGAATATATATGTGAAAGAACTGAATATATATGTGTAATAACTGAATATATATGTGTAAGAACTGAATATATATGTGTAAGAACTGAATATATATGCGTAAGAACGGAATATATATGTGTAAGAAATGAAGATATATGTGTAAGAACTGAATATATATGAGTAAGAACTGAATATATATGTGTAAGAACTGAATACATATGCGTAAGAGCTGAATATATGCGTAAGAACTGAATATATATGCGTAAGAACTGAATATATGCGTAAGAACTGAATATATATGAGTAGAAACTGAATATATATTTGTAAGAACTGAATATATATGTGTAAGAACTGAATATATATGTTTAAGAACTGAATATATATGCGTAAGAACGGAATGTATATGCGTAAGAACTGAATATATATGTGTAAGAACTGAATATATATGTGTAAGAACTGAATATATATGTGTAAGAACTGAATATATAAGTGTAAGAACTGAATATATATGCGTAAGAACTGAATATATATGTAAACAAACTGAATATATATGTGTAAGAACTGAATATATATGCGTAAGAACGGAATATATATGTGTAAGAACGGAATATATATGTGTAAGAACTGAATATATATGTGTAAGAACTGAATATATATGTGTAAGAGCTGAATATATATGCGTAAGAACTGAATATATATGTGTAAGGACGGAATATATATGTGTAAGAACTGAATATATATGCATAAGCACTGAATATATATACCTAAGAACTGAATATATATGCGTAAGAACGGAATATATATGCGTAAGAACGGAATATATATGCGTAAGAATGGAATATATATGCGTAAAAACTGAATATATATGCATAAGAACTGAATATATATGCGTTAGAACGGAATATATATGCGTAAGAACGGAATATATATGCGTAAGAACGGAATATATATGTGTAAGAACTGGATATATATGTGTAAGAACTGAATATATATGCGTAAGAACTGAATATATATGCGTAAGAACGGAATATATATGTGTAAGAACGGAATATATATGCGTAAGAACGGAATATATATGCGTAAAAACTGAATATATAAGCATAAGAACTGAATATATATGCGTAAGAACGGAATATATATGCGTAAGAACGGAATATATATGCGTAAGAACGGAATATATATGCGTAAGAACGGAATATATATGCGTAAGAACGGAATATATATGCGTAAGAACGGAATATATATGCGTAAAAACGGAATATATATGTGTAAGAACGGAATATATATGTGTAAGAACGGAATATATATGCGTAAGAATGGAATATATATGTGTAAGAACTGAATATATATGCGTAAGAACGGAATATATATGTGTAAGAACTGAATATATATGTGTAAGAACTGAATATATATGTGTAAGAACTGAATAGATATGCATAAGAACGGAATATATTTGCCTAAGAACGGAATCTATATGCGTAAGAACGGAAAATATATGTGTAAGAACTGAATATATATGTGTAAGAACTGAATATATATGTGTAAGAACTGAATAGATATGCATAAGAACGGAATATATTTGCCTAAGAACGGAATCTATATGCGTAAGAACGGAATATATTTGCGTAAGAACGGAATATATATGCGTAAGAACTGAATATATATGTGTAAGAACTGAATATATATGTGTAAGAACTGAATATATGTGTGTAAGAACTGAATATATATGTGTAAGAACTAAATATATATGCGTAAGATCTGAATATATATGAGTAAGAACTGAATATATATGCGTAAGAACTGAATATATATGCGTAAGAACTGAATATATGAGTAAGAACTGAATATATATGCGTAAGAACTGAATATATATGTGTAAGAACTGAATATATGTGTAAGAACTGAATATATATGTGTAAGAACTGAATATATATGTGTAAGAACTGAATATATATGTGTAAAAACTATATATATATATGTAAGAACTGAATATATATGCGTAAGAACGAAATATATATGCGTAAGAACGGAATATATATGCGTAAGAATGGAATATATATGTGTAAGAACTGAATATATATGTGTAAGAACTGAATATATATGTGTAAGAACTGAATATATATGTGTAAGAACTGAATATATATGCATAAGAACGAACATATATGTGTAAAAAAGGAATATATATGCGTAAGAACAGAATATATATGCGTAAGAAAGGAATATATATGCGTAAGAACGGAATATATATGCGTAAGAACGGAATATATATGCGTAAGAACAGAATATATATGCGTAAAAACGGAATATATATGCGTAAGAACGGAATATATATGTGTAAGAACGGAATATATATGCGTAAGAAAGAATAAATATTTGTAACAACTGAATATATATGTGTAAGAACTGAATATATATGTGTTAGAACTGAATATATATGCGTACGAACGAAATATATATGTGTAAGAACTGAATATATATGTGTAAGAACTGAATATATATGCGTAAGAACTGAATATATATGTGTAAGAACTGAATATATATGCGTAAGAACGGAATATATATTTGTAAGAACTGAATATATATGTGTAAGAACTGAATATATATTTGTAAGAACTGAATATATATGCGTAAGAACGGAATATATATGCGTAAGAAAGGAATATATAGCGTAAGAACGGAATATATATGCGTAAGAACGGAATATATATGCGTAAGAACGGAATATATATGCGTAAAAACGGAATATATATGTGTAAGAACTGAATATATATGTGTAAGAACGAATATATTAAGAATTACTATATTGCCTAAGAACTGAATATATATGCGTAAGAACGGAATATTTATGCGCAAGAACGGAATATATATGCGTAAGAAGGGAATATATATGCGTAAGAACTGAATATATATGCGTAAGAACTGAATATATATGTGTAAGAAACTGAATATATATGTGTAAGAACTGAATATACATGTGTAAGAACTGAATATATATGTGTAAGAACTGAATATATATGAGTAAGAACTGAATATATATGCGTAAGAACGGAATATATATGCGTAAGAACGGAATATATATCCGTAAGAACGGAATATATATGCGTAAGAACGGAATATATATGCGTAAGAACTGAATATATATGCGTAAGAATGGAATATATATGTGTAAGAACTGAATATATATGTGTAAGGACTGAATATATATGTGTAAGAACTGAATATATATGCGTAAGAACGGAATATATATGCGTAGGAACTGAATATATATGCGTAAGAACGGAATATATATGCGTAAGAACGGAATATATATGTGTAAGAACTGAATATATATGTGTAAGAACGGAATAATATATGCGTAAGAATGGATATATATGTGTAAGAACTGAATATATATGTGTAAGAACGGAATTTATATGCGTAAGAACGGAATATATATGCGTAAGAACGGAATATATATGCGTAAGAAAGGAATAAATATTTGTAACAACTGAATATATATGTGTAAGAACTGAATATATATATGTGTTAGAACTGAATATATATGCGTAAGAACGAAATATATATGTGTAAGAACTGAATATATATGTGTAAGAACTGAATATATATGTGTAAGAACTGAATATATATGCGTAAGAACTGAATATATATGTGTAAGAACTGAATATATATGCGTAAGAACGGAATATATATTTGTAAGAACTGAATATATATGTGTAAGAACTGAATATATATTTGTAAGAACTGAATATATATGTGTAAGAACGAATATATATGCGTAAGAAAGGAATATATATGCGTAAGAACGGAATATATATGCGTAAGAACGGAATATATATGCGTAAGAACGGAATATATATGCGTAAAAACGGAATATATATGGTGTAAGAACTGAATATATATGTGTAAGAACGGAATATATATGCGTAAGAATGGAATATATATGTGTAAGAACTAAATATATATGCGTAAGAAAGGAATATATATGCGTAAGAACGGAATATATATGCGTAAGAACGGAATATATATGCGTAAGAACGGAATATATATGCGTAAAACGGAATATATATGTGTAAGAACTGAATATATATGTGTAAGAACGGAATATATATTGCGTAAGAATGGAATATACATGTGTAATAACTAAATATATAAGTTTAAGAACTGAATATATATGTGTAAGAAGTGAATATATATGCGTAAGAACGGAAATATATGTGTAAGAACGGAATATATATGCGTAAGAACGGAATATATTGCGTAAAAACTGAATATATAAGCATAAGAACTGAATATATATGCGTAAGAACGGAATATATATGCGTAAGAACGGAATATATATGCGTAAAAACGGAATATATATGCGTAAGAACGGAATATATGTGTAAGAACTAAATATATATGTGTAAGAACGGAATATATATGCGTAAGAAAGGAATAAATATTTGTAACAACTGAATATATATGTGTAAGAACTGAATATATATGTGTTAGAACTGAATATATATGCGTAAGAACGAAATATATATGTGTAAGAACTGAATATATATGTGTAAGAACTGAATATATATGTGTAAGAACTGAATATATATGCGTAAGAACTGAATATATATGTGTAAGAACTGAATATATATGCGTAAGAACGGAATATATATTTGTAAGAACTGAATATATATGTGTAAGAACTGAATATATATTTGTAAGAACTGAATATATATGCGTAAGAACGGAATATATATGCGTAAGAAAGGAATATATATGCGTAAGAAACGGAATATATATGCGTAAGAACGGAATATATATGCGTAAGAACGGAATATATATGCGTAAAAACGGAATATATATGTGTAAGAACTGAATATATATGTGTAAGAACGGAATATATATGCCTAAGAACTGAATATATATGCGTAAGAACGGAATATATATGCGCAAGAACGGAATATATATGCGTAAGAAGGGAAATATATATGCGTAAGAACTGAATATATATGCGTAAGAACTGAATATATATGTGTAAGAAACTGAATATATATGTGTAAGAATGAATATACATGTGTAAGAAACTGGAATATATATGTGTAAGAACTGAAATATATTTGAGTAAGAACTGAATATATATGCGTAAGAACGGAATATATATGCGTAAGAACGGAATATATATCCGTAAGAACGGAATATATATGCGTAAGAACGGAAATATATATGCGTAAGAACTGAATATATATGCGTAAGAATGGAATATATATGTGTAAGAACTGAATATATATGTGTAAGGACTGAATATATATGTGTAAGAACTGAATATATATGCGTAAGAACGGAATATATATGCGTAGGAACGGAATATATATGCGTAAGAACGGAATATATATGCTTAAGAACGGAATATATATGTGTAAGAACTGAATATATATGTGTAAGAACGGAATATATAGCGTAAGAATGGATTATATATGTGTAAAAACTGAATATATATGTGTAAGAACGGAATTTATATGCGTAAGAACGGAATATATATGCGTAAGAACGGAATATATATGCGTAAGAAAGGAATAAATATTTGTAACAACTGAATATATATGTGTAAGAACTGAATATATATGTGTTAGAACTGAATATATATGTCTTAAGAACGAAATATATATGTGTAAGAACTGAATATATATGTGTAAGAACTGAATATTATATGTGTAAGAACTGAATATATATGCGTAAGAACTGAATATATATGTGTAAAGAACTGAATATATATGCGTAAGAACGGAATATATATTTGTAAGACTGAATATATATGTGTAAGAACTGAATATATATTTGTAAGAACTGAATATATGCGTAAGAACGGAATATATATGCGTAAGAAGGAATATATATGCGTAAGAACGGAATATATATGCGTAAGAACGGATATATATGCGTAAGAACGGAATATATATGCGTAAAAACGGAATATATATGTGTAAGAACTGAATATGTATGTGTAAGAACGGAATATATATGCGTAAGAATGGAATATATATGTGTAAGA
>JAWPHD010024080.1:0-20278 GCA_037043455.1 Cyrtodaria siliqua
TAAACTTATGGTAAATGCAAAATATTAAACCTTTTGCTCTTGTAGTTTCAGATTTTTAAAAAAAAAAATCCATATATCTATGTAAAACATCTGGGGCGGGGTCAAATTTGATCCCAGGGTCACCACTTGAATAAACTTTGTAGAAAAGCATAAAGCTTATGATGAATGGAAAATATTAAACCTCTGGTTCTTGTAGTTTCTTGTCAGAGCTGTAATTGATATAAAGATACGGACAATGTTTGGTAAAGATTAAATAATCAAAGAAGTTGCTAGTGTTCACAAGGCAGAAGATGGAATCTCGGGTGTTACCAATCCGGGTTTTGGACATGTCTGAGCTTTTACTGATATTAACAATCCGTGCAAGTTTGATAAAGATCAAATAATAAATGAAGGTGCTAGAGTGTTCAAAGGGCAGAAAATGGCATTTTTCAGAAAATCAAGGACCATAACTCTGGTGTTACTCATCCGATCTGGCTGATTTTCTTTCTTATCCGAGCTTTCATTGATATTAATAATCTATGCAATTTTGTCAAAGATTAAATTATAAACGAAGGTGCTAGAGTATTCACAAGGCAGAACATACCAGTTTTCAGAAAATCAAGGACCATAACTCTGGAATTACTAATTCGATCTGACTGGTTTTCAAATGAGTTCGAACTTTTATTTATATTAACAATCTTTGGAAGTTTGGTAAAGATCAAAATATAAATGAAGGTGCTATAGTGTTCACAAGGCAGAAAATGGCATTTTTCAGAAAATCAAGGGCCATAACTCTGCTGTTACTGATCTGATCTAGATGGTTTTCGAACTAGTCTGAGCATTCATTGGTATAAGGATCATGGTAAAGTTTGGTAAAGATCCAATTAATAATGAAGACCCTCACAATGCAAAAGTTAACGGACGACGACAGACAACTCGCCATACCATAAGCTCTGCTGATCTTCGGCCAGTAGAGCTAAAATGGCGGGGCATTTATTCTAAATAATATTTTTTTAACACTTATACTTTTATAAAAACATACTGAACATTTGTCTTAGGCAGGTACTTTTCTCATAGTTATCGATGATTTTAAGTGTTTACAATGCATGATATTTGTATGGCAAGTTGTTCTCACATTTAACCACTATTGAGAGATATAGCAATTACTGATACCAAAAACTCATTTATCGATATAGCTAATTCTATAAGCGATATCGGTAGTTCAATTCTTGATGTCACTAAATACCATATATACCGATATCGAGAATTGAATTGTTGATATCGCTAATTCATTTTGTTATATCGACTAATTCAACTTCTGATATCGCTAATTCCATTACTGATATAGAACAATGACGTAGCGGTACCGAAAAGCAAATATTGATATCAATAATTCAATTTTTGATATCGCTAGGGCCACACTTAAAAAAATTAATGTTTGCCCTTTCCCGACCGACCCAAAAAAGGGCACTACCCAAATATTTTTCTCTCAATTTATGTAACTTTTTTTTTTTAAAATTGCTGGTCGCATCGAGATGAAACTAATAGGTCGGGAAAGGGCAAACATAAATATTTTTAAGTATGACCTAGTTCAGATGTTATATCGTTAATAGAATTATTGTATTCTGAGTGAATATGGCTTCTCCCTTTCAAAACACTGTGACTGGTAACATGAAAACTGGACAATGAATGTTTAATCGGTTGTGGAAATACCGGGAAAGCTATTTAAAATGCATTTCTTAACTGCATTTCCCAGCAGTCGGCAATGCTTTTCAAATCAAATAATCGCAGATATTCAAGAAGAACCTCTTATTATATTCACGAGTTAAAACTAAAATGTATATTGAACTTGAAAGTGTGCACAAACGCACTGCTTGTTTGTAGTATTTCATTGAACGGATTGGGTGTACATTGAACGGATTGGGTGTACATTGAACGGATTGGGTGTACATTGAACGGATTGGGTGTACATTGAACGGATTGGGTGTACATTGAACGGATTGGGTGTACATTGAACGGATTGGGTGTACATTGAACGGATTTGGTGTAAATTAAACGGATTGGGTGTATATGTGAATATTGAGTTCAACAAGCTTCAGCAATTGCCATTAATAAAATACCCATTGATTTTTTCCCGAACTCATCAAACAAACATTGTTAAAACGCTTAATGAAAATAATATTTTTTGGTCAATAACATCGACTTTTTTCCCATTGTACGGAGTATTTCAATGTTTTATTAATACAATGTGTAACAAGACGAAGGATTGACGCGTTGTCATTTGGAGGCTCGGGATCAATAACTTAACGTGATTAATCAATTACGTGTACCATAGTTGGTTAACTGCCCTAACATTACTCCATGGTAAAGGCTATTGGGTATTCGAATAGTAAAAAAAACAATAAGCCAATTTTATAAGGTTTTAATATATAATACTCGTTAAATTTATAGGTTATTGAATTTATATGACGAACTATTACTAAGAACGAATTAGTTTGGCAATGGACGGCGAGTTTGCAAGTCGTCCTGCGCCAAAACAACGAGTTCTAAGTCGCCATACAAATTCAATAACCTTTTTATGGTATACTTTCATACTATATTGTTTTCGATCGATTAGAAATGTTTCATTTCTATTTTTAATTGTAACTGAGTTATTTAATAATGCTGGATGAAATATCTGACAAGGTTGGCCGTCCTCTTGCAGATATAATAGTTGTATAGTTGAATAGTTGAACAGTTTTAGCTCACCTGAGCCGAAGGCTCACAGGTGAGCTATTGGGATCACTCTTTGTTCGTCGTCTGTCAGTCCGTCCGTCGTCGTCCGTCGTCGTTAAGTTTTACCTCGTTAAGACGATAGGGCCTTCATTTTTCATCCGATCTTTACCAAACTTTAAAAAAAAATTAATATCAATGAAAGCTCGAATAAGTTCGAAAACCAGCCGGATCGGACCAGTAACAGCGGAGCATTTAGTTGTAAATGCTATAGTTTGCCTCGTTAAGATGATAGGGCCTTCATTTTTCATCCGATCTTTACCAAACTTTATGAGATTGTTAATATTAATGAAAGCTCGTAACAACGGAGTTATGGCCCTTGAATTAGTTAAAAATGCTATATTTTGCCTCGTTTGAAAATCAGCTAGATTGGACCAGTAACAGCGGAGTTATGGCCTTGATTGAGTTGAAAATATTATATTTTGCCTAGTTAAAACGATAGGGCCTTCATTTTTCATCCGATCTTTACCAAACTTTACCAGATTGTTAATGTCAATGAAAGCTCGGACAAGTTCTAAAACCGCCAGATCGGACAGCGGAGTTATGGCCCTTGAATTAGTTAAAAATTCTATATTTTGCCTCGTTAAGGCGATATCATCCGATCTTTAACAAACTTTTACTGATTGTTAATATCAATAAAAGCTCAGACAAAATTTGAAAATCAGCTAGATTGGACCAGTAACAGCGGAGTTATGGCCTTGACTGAGTTGAAAATGTTATATTTTGCCTCGTTAAGACGATAGGGCCTTCATTTTTCATCCGATCTTTACCAAACTTTACCAGATTGTTAATATCAATGAAAGCTCAGATAAGTCCGAAAGCCAGCCAGCTCGGACTAGTAACAGCGGAGTTAAGGCCCTTGATTTCGTTAAAATGCTATATTTTGCCTCGTTAATACGATAGGGACTTCATTTTTCATCTGATCTTTACAAAGCTTTAACAGATTGTTAATATCAATGAAAGCTCGAACAATTCGAAAACCGGCCAGTTCGGACCAGTAACAACGGAGTTATGGCCCTTGATTTAGTTAAAAATGCTATATTTTGCCTCGTTAAGACGATAGGGCCGTTAGTTTTTATTTAAATTTGTTTTTTCAGAAAACCAGCTAGATCTTTTAAGTAACGACAGAGTTATGGCCCTTGATTTGTTGAAAAATGCTATATTGTATTTTCCTTTGTTAAAACTGTAGCTACTTCATTTTTTATCTGATCTTTACCAAATTTGTTTAGAATGTTAATATAAACCCTCCACCCATTGTGATGAAATCTCATTCATAGAAGAAAGTAGGACACATTTAACAATACCCATGCCAGACTAGACACAGCAGACGTATTGCATGATTACAACGTGAGCGA
The DNA here is from genome assembly GCA_037043455.1 of Cyrtodaria siliqua. Classification (NCBI taxonomy): domain Eukaryota; kingdom Metazoa; phylum Mollusca; class Bivalvia; order Adapedonta; family Hiatellidae; genus Cyrtodaria; species Cyrtodaria siliqua. The sequence goes on from JAWPHD010024080.1 coordinate 4,107, forward strand.
TCTAGGGCCATCCTGGCCCTCTTGTTTTCTTTTTATATCAAAAACAAAACAACTGAATACATTTGCAGAAGCATCATCGAGGTGGTCGTGTGATGTATGAGCGTTAATATACGCCAAATAAGTTTAATGATAAGTTCATGATGCAGAAAAACGTCACCATGGCGGGGATTTCTTTATTTACACTGTCCCGTTTTATTGTGCTGACAGTAGGGTAAGAGTGAGGTTTGGTGCACCCTAGAACCTGGTTTAAACCCCCAACGGCCATTTTTGCCTCTGACCGTTCCAAAGCGGTAGCCCTATTGTCAACCCTTTTGTAATTGTGATGTCTTATTTGGCCTTTATTCATCTTTAAATTTGTTCTTTGTTTCTGTGTGTGTTTGTGGTTGACTGTCATCCTTGAATGCTGCTTTTCCTGTTCGATTTTTGTATCTATATTTACTGGGATAAACATAAAAATGGTAAATTATTCCAACATACTAATTTATGTACTGAACAAAATAAATTTAGAACATAACATGCATGTCAATTCTATAGACGAGATGCGAAGCCGCTTGTATGTTCGGGTCAATGCTAAAGTGACATAGATATGACAATTAGTAATGCTACAAAATCATTTGTAAACAAAGTCGGTGGTAAAAAATAATATATAACAAAGTTGTTGTTGTTTTTTTGTTGTTGTTGTTTGTTTTTTTTGTGTTTTTTTAAAATCATATTCTTACCTAGCATTTCTAAAAGCTTCAAACAATTATATCAATGTTCATATGTTTAACCTATGTTCCTACACTTTTGTTCAGTATCTACTAGAGCAAGTAAGGAAGGGTGTTAAAAAAGTAGGTAAGTAAGTAAGTAAGTAAGTAAAGGTAACATATGTTCTAAGTTTAGACACATTTAAATTTAAATAAAATTCAGCTGCCAAATGGTTGCGTAGTATTGTAGCGCATTTGCTTTAGCTGTTTCTAAATTGATAATTGATTTGCTGGTATAATATGATTAAGTTTTGCCAATACCTCCCGCAGTTCAGGACAACAGTTGTACTGTTATTCTCGTACTCTGATGAACACTTGTTTGGTAAGACGACTATCATCAGGAGTATTTAAAAATAATAATTGTCTAAACTTTTTGAACAGCCCTTGTAATATGGGCGAATGTGTGTTTCAGCAAATTTTAATTGTATTCAAATACATATAATACATTAAATGATCTATAGGGTATTTTCTGTCCAAACAGTAATTAGACTTAAAGAGACAAACATTAACTTTTCATTCCGGCATCATGTTGACATTCGATCGGCTTTGCGTATAATTAAATAAAAAGCGAAACTATTTGGGATTTTTCAAGTTTTATTATTCTATCATATGTTTAAATACATATTATTGACATGACACAATATTCAAAACTACTTTACTTTCATCTATTCAAATAATTATTATTAATGATTTGTAAATGTTTAAGTGTTTTTGAAAATATAACGGGACGCGGGTATTTTATTTTTTTAAATCAATATTGCCATGTGTCCCTTTAATGCAGTTGTATGTAATTGATTTCTTCGATACTTAATTCAAATGTGCACTGCTTTATAATGGTTATTGTGTTTTGGAGTACAGTTTATGGGAATTTTATGCGAATTATTCAATACATCATGCTTCCATTGATTACCAATAAACATAATTGAAATTAATTGAAATGCTGTGTGTTTGAAAACGATAGTCATGGGACCATAACACGTTATAAAATGTAACTTTAAAATATAAGTGCCATTAGGTAGCATGTTTATTGAATAACTCCTGAATAATGTGCAGGTTTACCTTATCTTCTGCGTTATTTTTAATGTGCAATGATATACAAGTGGGAAGACAAATAATTACTTAAACACCGTTCAATGTACAGCGTCATCTTTTCTCTGTAATCAAATGCTACTGGGAAGGGCCGTACCTTATATTGTAAGAGTTTGTAGTCCGACCCATTTGCATACTTCGTACAACGTAAAATAAAACAAATAATGCAATAAAATATGTTTAAAACACAAACGGCGCTTCTATTTACATATACCTTCTGGTTACAATACCGGCTGAGTATTAATTATTTTAATTAAAATGGAGTGGTTATAACCAAGACGGCAATAAGGTCTTGCTTGGGCAGAAATTAAACAATTACACAAAACCTGCACAACATATCGGCTAGCATTCATAGAACCTGGCACAGCATATGGGCTAGCATTCATAGAACCTGGCACAACATATGGGCTAGCATCCATAGAACCTGGCACAGCATATGGGCTAGCATTCATAGAACCTGGCACAACATATGGGCAAGCATCCATAGAACCTGGCACAACATATGGGCTGGCATCCATAGAACCTGGCACAGCCTATGGGCTAGCATCCATAGAACCTGGCACAGCATATGGGCTAGCATCCATAGAACCTGGCACAGCATATGGGCTAGCATCCATAAAGGCAAGTCAGAAACAACGACACCTTGTATATCAGCATCCTTGTTTTATTGCGTCGGCACAGCGATAAGTTACAGTGCATACACTAATACAATACAGCAGGAGTGTCAACGATGAAATCAACCAGTAGAACTCCACCATAGTTCACTCCATAGTTCGGCGGGAATATCTCTAACTGTGTATACTGCTATTAAGACAAGTTGCTGTCCCTGTAAGTGTTGAGGTCTGCAGATAAAATCAAATTACCACGTTCCTCTTTCTTGTTCTTGAAGCTTTGAAAGTTTATGTTCGCCACCTTCTTGTTTGCCTTTTCTTATAAGAATGTAATGGTGAAGAAGGGGAAATAGGAGGACCTGGCCTGGAATGCACCAACCATTCTTCAAACTATTCTTAGACTTGAACTCAAGTTCTGATAATTCGTTCACAAATATTTCCATGACCTTCAAAGATAATCAATCGTAAGAAGTTGTTATTTATTAGTATGCATCATATTTATACATATCAGCTTGGTATGAACGTTTATTCTGTAAACTTATAGAAATAATTGTGATTGAAATTTGCATACTTAAGTTTAAGAATATTCTAAAGAATGTTTGGTGAATTCAAGGCCAGGGCTGGTGTTAAAAAATCTCTGTTGTCTGGGTCTAAACTGGAGAATTAGTTAGTAGTGTCTACTCTGGAATACTCAAGTAGGTTTGTAGCGAAGTTTGGCATGCTACAGGTGGTGCAGTGCCATGGAATATTTACACTCTGTTGACACATGCATACATTCTGCATGCCACCACTGTTCAGTCGCCACAGGCAACACCTCGTTGCTTCCATGTTACCGCTTTCTAATATATCTGAGAGGGGTACTTTTGGGCTCGATGGCCAGGGTTTACCTCCACATCCGATGCATTGGCTAACAACAAGAATTGAATGTTGTTTAACGGCTCATCAACACAGTATAGGTTATTTAGAGCCGCCCCAGAGAGAGGGGAAGGATACATAGGAATCCGGGAACCTGCCCTACTCTTATTATCGAATAGATTCCTATGGTTCTTTAACGTGCTCGGAGGATAGACCGATACACGGGACCGCCCGGTTTACGTCCCCATCCGACGGACGAGGCTAAGGTAAAGTGTCTTGCCCAAGAACACACCGACGGAACTCAGTGGCACCACGGAGGATTGAACCCGGGGCCTCCGGTTATGTATAGCGGTGTATGGTCTTAATGTAATACGTCTTCATCTCCTGGATACTGCAGCCATGGACTTTCCTTCTTTAATCAGGTCGTGTGAACTATCAGTCAGTGCTTTGACATTCTCGCCCTCGATCGATACTAGTATCATCTCTCGTGTTTGGCACTTGGAATTATGGGGGAAAAAGTAGCCCGGTAAGGTGATTTGCATATATATAGCTAGGGTCCAAAACCCAGGTTTTAGGACCCAATCTAGACACGCCGGACAAAAGCACCAAACATTCCTCAAATGTGTGTTTTATATTTCTATGTATTTTTAAAGGGTCCCCAAAGGTTCGTGAATCCCTAAATGTATTAGGATTATATGCACACCGAATTACCGCACCGCGGTTGAAGTCCTGAAAAATCAGGAGGGCACCTGCCGAATATCAGTGATGAATTTGAAAAATTCGAAATGACGTCAGTATGGTGCTTTGAATCTTCACTCCATGATCAAACTGGTGCACTACAGGGAACGCACTTGTTTGTCTATGCTCAACAATGGAATAAGTTGGTAATAGTGATGAAGGAGAACAAAGATATCCCTTGGATGAGATGGACAGTTTTGACAGTGTGTTTACATTTTATCAGCTGTGGTGGTAAACCGGAAGTAGAGTGTTAAGGTTGGTTCGATAGCAAATTTCTGGAACACTAAGGTATTTCACATTGTTAATACAATAAATCTTGAACTGGTATGTGTAAAACAGTGTTTAGCACGTTTAGAAATCCATAAACGAGGTAAATTGGCGGCAAACATATTAAAAATATCTTTATATTTAAACAAAAACAAATTTGTTCTGTGTTTTTATTTAGTGATTATGACTGAAGTTCAAGGTCATAAGAACAATGGTATGGTTGACCAGGGAACGTCCATTTGTAACAACTGTAGAATATCAAAACAGTCTCTTGGATAGTATACAAGTTAAGGTGTGTAAGACGAACTGGAACAAACTTCTAAACCATACGTCGACCTTTTATTTTTCAGGAAGTGGTTATTAATGTTGCTGTGGAAAATATGCTCAAGGACCTTGCAAGTCAATGATGTAAGGTAGACTCATCTATAATGTCCGGTTTAATGTGTCGTCGTTCTTCAATAAAGGTATAATGTGCGCTTGTCTCCAGCCATTAGGTACTTCCCCAGTGATCCCTGAAAAATCGTGGAGAGAATAGGAAAGATTGCTTCTGCTGCTACAAGCAATGTATGTTGGTATGGAGTCTGGGCCTGCTGCCTTGTGAACGGTGATGTAACGCAGAAGATTGATTTCGCCGCGAATTACAAAAAGTGTTGCAGGAAGCCAGCACGAACGTACTCCTTCAAGCGCACAATACGGCACTGGAACCAGCTTCTGACTCCTCCTTCTTCATCGCCATCATTGGCTGCAGGCACACACTAGAAAGTTATACATTGCGAATATAGTACACATCCTAAATAGACACTTTAGATCCCTGCTGAATTCAGTCAAGCATGACCAATCATGCTGGATTTCAAGATAATAATTGCAGATATCAATCAATCCGTGCAAATGTTTTGCAGGGTTCGCACTTGTGTGTGTGTGTGTATTTCAAAGGATTATAGTACAACAGTCCACCTTCAACAGGCGTCCTACCCGACTATTATAGGCACAATCGAGTCGGGACTTGTATATGTGTGTTTTTGTGTGTGATGTGATGATATGTCTACTTGAAGCAGCGAACTCAATGGTTTCTTTATAGTGCTGCCACACTGGAATACCACGCCGTAGTAGACATGATACCCACCAGTCACATTATTCTGACACTGGTCAATCAGTCGTAGCACTACCCATTATTCGCTCGTCAGGCAAGAGTTACAAGTGACTACTCCATTCTTAAAGTATTTGGTATGACGCGGTCTGGGGACTCGAACCCACGACCTCCCGAATGCAAGGCAGACGCTCTAATGCTTCGGTAGGGTTCGTTCGCACTTCCTAAAAGTGTCACTAGTTGTTAGTTAGCAATCGCCTTACACCTCAGAGGAGGCAATTCCATGAGTCGTATAATTTGGCGAATGTATAGGTTTTCTCCCTTGCTATTTTAATTGCGGGTAAACACGTTTTATGTGTTACTACGTCTAGATTTGACAAGTTTAATTACTATCAATTAATTAATTAAATATAAATGCAATATGTAATCAACAATTAGTAATAGTATGCAATACCACTTTGTTTATAACTATAATGATAAGAATAGTTAATACTGATTTGAAAATATGCAAGTTATGTATATAAAAAAAAACGGGACACCGTGAGTTTTAAAAAGTCAAAGATTCCCACAATCTCTACCCAGAGTCATTACATTCACACTGACTCTGTCAACTTCAAAGAAAGTAGGAGACCTAAGTACGTATTATTTTGTTACTAAAATAGTCCCGATTAAAACTAAATTGTTTTCATGCATTATTTCAAATTTTGCAACATCTAATTTGCAGATATTCTGAAAATTATATTTACACAAGAAATAAATATGTTTCAGGCAAAAATATTCCAATTTAACAGGTCTTACCAAATTCTTGTAATTTAGAAGTATGCAGGGCATTCGCAATATCTCGTACACTACTTCGCAGCATTACTCGAATGTAATACACAGGTTTCCATATTGGTTACGTCATCGCGCCTTAGATTCCCGCCAAAACCGCCAAAACAAATTGGCATTCTAAATCAAAGTTATCATCCGAATCTTATTCAGCCGATTGCTCCATCAATAGTTTATTTACATGAAAGCAGTGATAAAACCTTCATCTGCATTGTAAAAAACAAACAAAAACAAACACTCACGCAAATTATACATCAACACGTGTGGCTAGCGGCCATTGTTTACATAGCAACAGTGCACAATATTCTGCGCCGTTGCCTTCCGGCTAACAGAATGTCAGTATTTTGAACATACCGAAGGGCCGTGATACACACGAGGCTGGATCCCGAAGAATGACGGGATTGGCCGAGCGTTCACGATTGGTATGCAGAGGTATTCTATAGGGAACGATAACTCAGCGTGGAGATTTGATTGCCGAGCGTCACATTTTTTCGAATATTGAACATAATACAAACAATTTCTCACAACTTACATGAGTGAGTGAGTGAGGGAGTGAGGGAGGGAGGGAGTGAGGGAAGAGTGAGTGAGTGAGTGGCTTCGTTTCAACACATTTTGAATAAAAGAACATGTAATAATAATGAGAGGTATTGATAAGAAATGTAATACCTCCTCAGTACACATTCAGCATGGAGTATTTTAATAAATTATGTTAGACTGACAATTCGTTGAATTGACTTTATTTTTTATTAATCCGGACTTTTATTTAACATAGTTGATATCAGTGTATGGGTTATCTATAACTAATATAACTATAAATATAGCGTTTGATAACTAATCTCGGAATACAATTGTAATGCATCGTAGTTGCTTCCCTTTGCTTTCAAATAAATTATAAATCCAAAAATTAGAATTAATTACAGACTGCATAAATGGGTGCTTTAGCCAAAATAAACTGTTTTAAACGGGAGTTGTAGTAAAAGAAACAGCATCGTTGTCGTACGTATATTTAGAGTATTACCATATATGGGGAGAAAATTGTGGATTCGAACCCACAGCCCTACGACACAAACATCGACACAGTGTCTCGCTCAATAGCAGATGTCTTAGACCACTCGGCCAACACGACAATCCAAACAGATTGAGTTCGGTGACAGGTTATACTAAGGTATTGAACACTACGGATATATTCGGACCTTTCCATCAAATATCGACAACCATATGCATGTATAAATTTATAGAACTGTTGACATCAGAAAAGCTTACTAATGTAAAGAATTTGGCTACTTATGTATTTGATGGTTTTAAAATTCGAAATATACATATATTACAATCAATAAATACTAGTACTCTCCCAAGAGGTACTGTAACAACAATATTACTGTCTGTGACACTTGGATTTGAAGAATGTTTCTCTTTTAAACAATTGTTTATAGTAAAACTTATACTGTTAGAAATATCATAATTAAAACTGATTTAGAATGTTAGTATATTGTACAAAATTTGATATTATATAATGTTTGTTACTGCCATCGACCTCTGCAATTGAAAATTGTTTGTGTATTTGTATATGGTCTACCGTATTTGTTGAATAAACTAAACTATATAGGCCTCAAAATAAGTTAAAGACCACATCCCTCCTTTATTTCAATAAGATTAAAGATTGCATTCCAGAAATGGACTGTTTCGTGTTTCTCTATTCTTTAGTTTTACACCAAAACAAAATAATTTGAAAATTCGGATTTTGAAGTTTCAATAAAATGCGCTTTTTTCACCCAAAAATGTTATTTCTTATTAGTTTCATGACTATTGATTCTTCAACAAACATATGTCAGCATTTTCTTTAGAATAATCTACAGATAAGCGTGCAGTGCCAAATATGCAAGTAGGTCTGGCAACATTTACTTCATTTTGGATGAGATAAAAAAAATCAGCGTTTTTCAGAACTGTTCGGTATATGCATTTAAACTGTCAAAGGTTAGTCAATTTCGGGGGAAATTAAAATTGTGCATCCATAGTCCAATTCGTAGTGGTTAAACGTAGGAATAAATTGACAAAAATATTTTAAAAAAATAATTTAGTATTGTTGTTTTGGGGCTAATTAATGAATTTAAAAAAATATCCGGACTCTTTTTAATTAACAGAACAATGTTTATCAACAGTTTGTTCTTTCATCTAATGCCGAAGACCTGACAATGTCCAGTTTAATTTTGTGTAACCGTTTGAAAATGGTATATAGTCAATTTCACTGGTAAGCCTATGGAGAAATCTTAACTTATTTTGAGGAGTATATATCACCATGTAACTCAGCACAACTTGTAACGTAACACGTCCCATGTCCGATGTTCTCAGCACATCTTGTAACGTAACACGTCCCATGTCCGATGTTCTCAGCACATCTTGTAACGTAACACGTCCCATGTCCGATGTTCCTGCTATGTTCAATGTAAACGTTGGGTATTATTGTCTGATACAAATGTACTACAAACGTAGTTCAGATTCATTATTTGTGTTGATTTGAAAATGACAAAGAAAGAATTATGTAATGCATAAATGTGAAAGATGTTAGCATGTCATAATCTGCAGAACTGGGAGCTTTGTTGTTTTAAAGAAAACTCACCAGAATGTCATGTAAATCCAATGGAATTCATTTTTGTGCGTTTCATTGAAAATCGAAATGTTGGAATTTGGTGCGTTAAATGCTGGGTTTTAAAATTGGCTAAATGAAAACGAGGGGGTGGGGTGGGGGTGGGGGTTGGGATTTCATTGAAAATGGAAATGCTGGATTTTGGTGCGTTTTATTGAAAATAGAAATGCTGGGTTTTAAAATTGGCTAAATGAAAACGAGGGGGTGGTGGGTGCAATGCGGCCAGAGTATGCATTACAGCAAACGGTGGAAGGAGAACAGAGTCTGCTGTCATTTCCCACACAAACACGTTTGTATTGTCTCATGGAAATGTGATAATACATGGATATGGACAAACATTTCTGCTTAAATCTCGGAAATCAGCAGTATTTGTAAAACATAAATGTACACCAATGTATCACTGATTAAAACATTGAATGGAAAAACCCGGAAAAACTCTAGTAGAATATACCTTGTACTAAAACACATGTTTAAATATGTGATTAAAAAAAAGGAATGCCTTTCTGTCGTTTAACAATAATTAACCAAATGTGTACTCCCAGCTCTGGGGGTGGCTGGGTGTCAACGCTAAGAATGTTCAACACTATGAATATATAATACGTTGATTAGGAAGACCTGTGGCTTTAAAGGGGTTGATGCACTATTTTAAAACAGCGTTTATTTCAAAGGGCACTGAAAACCTTGAACAAAGCTGAAATAATTATCAAAATGCCATGAAAAATAAAGAAGTTACGTACTATTGAAAATGAGCAAAGAAACACAAATTTGTGAACGATGACGTCATCGTGCCTTTTTTTACCATATATGGCATCTGATTAAATGTCTTTCAAAGCTAAGAAAGTCGTTAGAAATGAAAAATAAGCATACAGTTTATATATTTTACATATGTATATTTTTTTTTTATCAATTTGCAGTGATTTTCTTTGCTTTACAACATAATTTGTCAATATACCATATATAGTAAAAAGGCGTGATGACGTCATCGTTCCAAGATGGCCGCCTCCATTCATGTTCTTTGTAAATTTTCAATTGGCCATATCTCCTTTATTTTTCATGGCATTTTGAAAATTCGTTCACCTATTTTTAAAGTATTCAGAGCCCTTTTAAATAAATATTGTTTGAAAAAAGTGCATCAACCCCTTTAAAGCACCACCCGACGCAGTCGTATCTCTCCACAGATCATTTACAATTTGCTACAAATTTTAAAACAAACAAAACCGCACAGATCATCTTGTTTCGTTATATAATGGATTGGGTTAATGTTCTTGCAGAGCTCTCCCGTTTGCAAAGACAACAAAGTGCCACCGTAAATCACGCTCACGTGACACGTTACGAGATTTAATTGACAAAGAGATGATAAAAATGACGGAACTGTATTTATTTAAGCCATTTGACCGTTAATTAAAAGGAAGCAAGATAGTGCCTACATGACAAAGTAATGAAGAAAAATAGAGTGTAATGGTTAGCTCGACGACTTAGTGATGATGGGTTCGTGGTATTCATCCTAAATGAAGGATCAATTGTCGAAAATTATGTAGACCCCCGACAATTTGTAATGAAACTATATAGATTATATTTTTTACTCCAGAAAAAAAGTCATTGTCCGAGTTCAAATAACGCTGTGTATTCGAATGTTATGGACATACAAATAATGAGAAGATTGGAATAAAAGCTATTCATATTTGAAAACTGCATACTGTTTTTGAATGTTTAGTCTTCAAAAGTTGATTTAATCTTATTCTCAAAATAGCATAAGCGAGAAACTGTTCAAATTCTTGAAGTTTCAAGACTAATCAGATGAAATGAATTGGGTTTTACGGCGCACCATCTTAAAACGGTTATATGACGACAACAGGAATAAAATAGCCGTATGTATCAAACCCCCTCGTACAACCCCCGACCCCTACCCCCGTATCCCACTCCAATGCATAGAAACAATGCACAAATGATGATGAACAGAACATGTTTATACCAGTATAGATTAAGTTTCGAACTTATTTATTCTTTTGAAATAATTGGAAATGAAACAAATGTTTAAACAGAATAAACATAAGGAACTCAAAATGCATGGCCTTCATATGTGCGCGGGTTGATGTATGCGTGGTGTATGGCATGATACTCCACCCAGTCACATTATACTGACACCGGGCCGACCAGTCCTAGCACTACCCTTTATATACTAAGCGTCAAGCAAGGGAGCTACTAGCGTCTTTGGTATGGCCCGGCCGAGGATTGAACCCACGATCTCACGCATGCGAGGCCGACGCTGTACCACTCAGCCACGCAGAGGTTACGGGGTAGTTAATAATCGGAAAGAAGACATCGCTTTACAATTATAAAATATAAGGAATATAGGAATATTTTGAAGCCATTTCTTTGGTATATGCCCGTATATATGCTTTATTTATGTACCTATTTAATATTTTAAAAGAATTTAAAAATGAAACAAATGTTAAACTGAATAAAAAAAAAGAAGGGTAACCAAAAATGTGCACGACCTTCATATTTGCGCGGGACAACGGATCAAAACTCAAACCATCTCTAGTTTCTCTGTAATTGAAAAATAGAAAATGTAAAAGAATAAATAGGTCGAAAAATTCGGATGATTGACTGAACATACGTGCTGTATGAATTTCAAATGACATAACCTTGAGGGTCATGGCATTTCTATAAAGGGTCCGAAGTAAGGGGTCAGTTGTTAGGGGTCAAAGACCCAGACATAGTTCATGTCGTCAAAGGGTCTAATTTAACTTGATGACAGATGTATTGGTAAATGGATTTCGCAACGGGAATGACTATAGCACTCCTATAGCGACGGGTTTTGTTATTTTTCCCTTAAATTAATACGTTTAGAAATTTAAAAAACATATTCGGTGCTTTGATCATCATGTTTTATTTTTCGTTGCTCTGCATTGATTAATATAATATCAAAATGTGTTAAGCATTTCATTTCATTTTTTTTCAAATGCAAGCTGAATTGAATTGTTCAATTAAATTTTTTAGAAACATAGATATATTTTAAACTCAAGCTGAATAGTGACATTCGAGTATCATTTTATTTCAAAAACAGACTGAATTAATTTGCATTTCAGTTGTCGATTCTTGCTGATGACGGGAGGTATACAGTATTGATTCTACCAAGTAATAAGTGGCTGGTCTGCGTCCACCACACAAAAGAATCGACCGTCATACATAGCCTAAAATAAGCTGGAAAATGGCGTTAATCACCAACAAATCAACCTTAACATATATATACTAGATAAACCACATGTACCTAATAATAAATTAGGTCTGTGATGAAACTGTTTCATCCGTCAACCCTTTCATAAAATAATATCGAATCTGAATTCGGCATCACTGGGACCACTAGGTTACTTCGACATTGTCCCAGCATCGTCCGTCAGATGTGGACGTAAATAGAATTGAATTGGATTTTATAGTCGCACCAACAGCTAAGGTCATATGGCGACTTTCCAGCTTCCACTGGTGGAGGAAGACCCCAGGTGCCCCTCCGGGCAATTTTCGTGCACGGGCGGGCACCTGGGTAGAACCACCGACGTTCCGCAAGCCAGCTGGATAGCTTCCTCACATAAAGATTCCTAGGCCCCTGAGGGATCGAACCTACAGCGGTGAGGGGCAAGGTTTACATAAGTGTCTGATTCTCCGACGCATTTCGACACTCTACACGCATACCATTGCAGTGTTTGTTGTTGTTGTTGTTATTATATATCTCAAGGTCATACAGCTATATCAGTTGATGTAATGTGAAAGCGTTGATGTTTTCGAACTGATTGGAACTTAAAGATTGGGAAACTCTCTCTCTCTCTCTCTCTCTCGCATTCTCTCTCTTAATGTATTATTTGCCATTGTAATTTATTTCACTCAGCCATACTCATTTGTAATTTCAAGATGTTAACTGGGAAGGGTTTAAACTAATGTTGGTAGAACTTGTTACCCGACCCATTTGTCATTATAATATTTCTATTGTATATATGTGGATATTATTCTGTCTGTAAAATATTGGCAATAAAATATGTTTAAATCAGGGGCAAGTGATTGCAAGTCAGAGACTCTAACCACTCGGCCACGGACGTTACATTAGTTGTTAGTATAAAGCTCATAGAGCTAATGTTATAGCTGTTTGTAAACAAACAAAAAAGAGACTTAAATTAAATATGTTGTATCTTGTATCTCTTGTAAAACCGCATTTCATTTAATTTAGTTTTTATTTTACACTTTTCAAGTACAGAGCTCTAAATGATTGTGGACCTAAACTAAATAATCGTACGTTTGAATAGTTCACGAAGTGTAAACATTTGGTGGGAAAACAAACTACGAGCGACCAACAAAAGTTGCCATGCTTGCAAAACTGCATAAGGTTATTATGATAGCTGAGGGTTGAAGTTTGTATTGGCATCGATAAGGGTCTTAAACCTCCACTTATCTGTCGTCTAGACCGTAATGGCGCAATCTGACATCACACGTTACGTCGACTTAATCGTGAACAACTCTTATAACTCCTTTGTCAATATCTACATACAATTGTGTTGTAGTGGTGTTAATTCTCTGTTGACAACAATGTCGGTAGGTAACGTTGTAAATGTTGATCAACATATAGGCCCTGACGGGGGTTGTCAGTACTTCAACGTCAGGGCGATCGACATACCAACATATAGGCCTGACAGGGGTTGTCTGTCCTTCAACGTCAGGGCGATCGACATACCAACATATAGGCCTGACGGGGGTTGTCAGTACTTCAACGTCAGGGCGATCGACATTTGTTATTCTACGCAATAAAACATATAAAAAAAGACCGATGACGTTGTAACATCGGTTTACTCGAATCTGTTCATCGAACGCTATTATAACATCTAGATGCATGTGGTGGACGAAATTGTGTTCGACATTCGACCTAATCTTACATTCACCATTCAAGAGATTATAGTCCTAATTATGAGTTATACCTAAACGGAAGGGGAGGAATAAAGGGGAAAATCGTTGAACCCATGATCGAAAAGTCGTGGGTTCGATCCCCGCCATTGCCATATGCGTTTTGCCCTGAGAAAGACACTTTATCTGCATTTGCTTAGTACTGGTTCTACCCAGGAAGACATCGAGAGTGATTCAAATAAGTTCATAGAGCTTTCGTTACAATCGATGTAAAATAAATAAGTTCAAACTAAAAAAAACAGTAATAAAATCCTATGGAAATGGGCGAACTCTCGTCTTTGGTTGCGAACAGCTCTGTAAATTGCCTCGGAGTAGTATGTGTGTTGCGTGACACTCATAATTCTCGCCGTCAGCTGCGTATCATAAAGCCCTGCCGTCAGACACCGTGATGTAGTCATTTTGTCTTTATTTGTAACTGTCCTATACTTGGAGCCCATGGGAATGGATTTAGCTTACCCATAAATGAAACCTTAATTTTATCATGGCAATGTTCTACTTCGACAGGTCGATTTTGATTTTATTCGTTATTATCTTATCGGCAGTGCTCCAGTTTAAATTACCCTTTTATAATTAGTTTTTAGTCATTATAAAAAAAAATTGATAAGTTATTTAAATTCGTATTCATATAATATTTAACTGCATTACCTAGGTGTATGAATATGCGTTTGTTTCGGTCGTCTGCCTTTCATAAGTCAGAAGAGAGATCATTTCGTATTGTGAATGTGTTGCCATTCACTTTATAAATGTTGTTACTTCTGTCACCTGAGTTGAAATAAAACTCTGCTCTGTACTTCTAAAAGTATAGGGAGACGATATTACTGAATATGAAAATTATTTCAACTGTTCTGATAAAAGCCCGTATATGTTCGCTTAATTTGTATTGAACGCCTCAGGCGTAAAATATTAAATATGTTGAATCATGCGACAAAAACACTGTACAATAAAATACAATGATTGTCTCTGTGTTATAAAAATTATGTTCTTGTTTTTTTTCCTAAGCATTATTTGAATGGCACACATCCATGCCCTCGCTCCACACGTATCAAAATTATGCAACTGTATGCAAGTTAGTATATGCAAGTTTCGAGTGCACTATAGATCTAGATTTGCCGATCGATTTTCAATTATCGGCAACAGTGTATCGATAAGAGAGTCCAGCCGGCAGGGGTTCAGTCAGGTGTCAGACAGGGGCCCCATGGGGGCAGCATTGATAACTGACGGGGTCAGTTGCTTCACCTTGATGCGGCGGGTTTGATTTATATAATCGATTATCAAATGACGATAGGTATTGCGTACATTACAACAAATCATATCAGTAAAAAGGCATCGCCATTTACTAAAGTATGTTTATTTATTTGTTGAAAAATGAATAAGTCTAATAGTAAAACCATAGACCTACATACCTGTATATCCATGGTAAAACACTATATAGTAGTTAGCTTAGTCACAGACCTAATAACAAATTTATTAATATGTCTGTGGCTTAGTCCAGACTCTAATGTGCTCCGGCACTGAGGATTCTCCTCTGGACCAATGGCGGAGGGACTATAATCCTTAGACATACATGAACAGAGTAGTACTACCCAGAGAACTGTTCGACGTACAGATGGTGTATTTCGTCTCTAAAAATCGAGATCTAAGATATACAGTTGGACACTTAGTTAAATCTAGTATACTAGTATGCAAATATCCCCTCGTATGACACAACGTCTAACTGCAAAATCTCGTTCTTCATTTCTCTTCTTAGAAAGAATAATATCGCCGTCTCTGTTATACCCGAGCTACGAAGGGCATAGTTTATCATATAGAGTGGAGTCTTGGTGCGGAGGCTTGGAGAGGAGTGAATAATTGGAGTGACCTTGGAGTCAAATTTGGAGTGAATATTTTGAAGTCAATGTGTGCAGTCTAAATTTGGAGTCTTAGTTTACCGTATCGTTGGAAAATCATAGGTACCCAAAACAATGTTATTACATGCTAAAGCGTTTGGACGAGTCAGGTAGACACACGTGGGCCAGCGAAATAAGAAGTTTATTGTACAAATTTGGTTTTGGGTATGCGTGTATCGGCAATCCAAATTTGTTTTTGACTATGTTTAAGCAAAGAGTAAAAGATTTATATATGCAAATATGGCATGGAAAGGTTGATGTATCAAGTAAAGCTTATTATTACAAACACTATACATCATTGCTTAATATTGAACAATATCTCTCTGTGGAAATGTCATATATACTAAGAAGTTCTCTATCTAGATTTCGATGTTCTTGTCATAATTTAGCTATTGAAAAGGGTAGACACTTAAATGTAGAAAGAAATATGAGGTTGTGTCCTTTATGTTATGCTAGAAATATATCAGTATT